>SJYC01038095.1:0-12221 GCA_006408675.1 Madoqua kirkii
CAAATTTTTTTTTTTTTTTGGCTCTTTGTCATGTGGGAACCTTGTTCCCCAACCAGGAGTCAAACCCATTCCCTCTGCACTGGAAATGCAGACTCATAACCCCTAGACCGCCAGGGAAAGTCATAATTTAGATGGCTTTCATCCATCATTGTTCCCTGATTTTCTGGAATTTATGACTGGAGTTTCACAGTTGAATGTGAATGCTCCTCATAATTAGAATGAAGGCAAATGATTGGAATAATTGATTCCATTGAATCATTGATCAGTCAACCAATTCCAAATGATTGAGAGAAACTCCACGACCTGGCATAGCAGAGGAATTTTGAATTGTCTAATGTTCAGTCAGGCTTCCCTTGTGGCTCAGGTGGAAAGCATCTGCCTGCTTGACTGAATGACATTCAGTCATTAGTTACTTGTGGCCTTGAGCTAAGAAGTAATCAAATCTCTTTTGCTACTTTATGTATTTTCAATATTTAAAAGTCCTTTGCAGGTCTGCTTATTTTAGAAAAGATGTCACTCTTGAAAAATACTTTTAAAAAAGAGATGGGGATCATTTTGATTGAAATTTGCCCTTCAGGACTTGACAGTAATTGATGAACATCTGTATTGTCTTAGGATCCATGTGCAGTCAATAATATAGAAACCCATCTCACTAGCATCTGATTCCATGAAGACAACAGCAATCACTCAGACCTCTCAAACAGGGTTTGGTGACATACCACCTGACACCTCAGGCACTTGATTTATGCTTATTTGTGAAGGAGAGTCTCCTGCAGTTGCCAGAGACCCATGTCAAATGGGCACATGGGGCCAAGAATGGTGTCAGTCCATGGATGCAGGCCCAGATGAGAGTAGGGTAATGCTCCATGGGACGGTCCTCAGCCAGTGGTGTGTGTGAGTAGGTAGATGAATATCCTCACCCCCGCAAACATCAGTGGTATCCTTTTGAAGCATGTACCTTGCAATTTCTCATATTCTGTCCACATGAACTCAGTCCTGTTGACTCACAACAATAATAAAACTTTGATTTTCTTTCCTTCTTTCTTTGCCTCACTTTCCTTACTCTGTCACTTTTACAATCCTGGAGTTGCCTTGCAAATAGTTAATATGCCCCCCAAGTCCTTGTCTTAAGATCTACTGTTGGGTGACCCAAGTTAAACTTGATGCAATGGAATATATACAACAATGGAAAAGAATAAAATAATGCAATTTGCAGCAACATGGATGAACCTAGAGATTCTCATACCAAGTGAAGTAAACCTGATAAAGACAAGTATCACATGATATTAAATCATAAAATGATATAACTTATGTGGAATGTAAAAAAGAAAAATACAGATGAACTTATTTACAAAATAGAAATGGACTCACAGACATAAAAAACAAACATGGTTACCAAAAGAGAGGGAGGGATAAATTAGGAGTTTGGGATTAACATATACACACTAAAATAGATAAGAAACAAGGACCTGCTGTATAGCTCAGGGAGCTCTATGCAATATCTTGTAATAACCTATAAAGCAAAAAAATCTGAAGCAGGACATATATATGTATAACTGAATGATTGTGCTATATACCGGAAACTAACATAACTTTGTAAATCGACTTTATTTCAATAAAGTAAAAAACCTCACAGATTAAGCTACTAACTTTCAGTGCTGTTACAAAAATGGATAGTGTGCTGTCTATTTTGAACTCTGCGACCACGCTTACTTTTATATTCACTCTTGTTTCAACAAATCATATTGTGCTCTTGATGGCCCAAGCTGAAGAAAAGCAGGATGTAGGTGATTTTATTTTTCAGAGAATTATAAATCAATGTGGCCATGAATTACATGATTCTAAATTTTATTATTTTAGGTCCTAGAACCAGTTTGTTGAGGATTTTTAAGTCATTGGGGGAAAAAAGTGATACAGCTTTATTTTTACCAGGGAACTGTCCCCCACCTGTGTCAAAATTCCTTTCCCATAGATCAGATACTACCTTAAGGATATTTTAGCCAGATTCTATAACTCTCTTCTTGCTTTGCATTCCTGGAAGAGGACCATTTCATTTCAGATAATTATTTCCTCCCCATTGAAAGGCAAGAGAATAATTTGTCTTCATGAACACTCCCTAAAAGACTGGCAACCCTTTCTCCTCCTGCATATTCTCTCAATATTGACTGGGAAAGCAGGGTGGTGTTGGTTGATGGTAAGAATCATACTGTCTTGTCACACTCAGTAGGCCTTATCTATGGGAAAGGATATTTTAGCCAGATTCTATAACTCTCTTCTTGCTTTGCATTCCTGGAAGAGGACCATTTCATTTCAGATAATTATTTCCTCCCCATTGAAAGGCAAGAGAATAATTTGTCTTCATGAACACTCCCTAAAAGACTGGCAACCCTTTCTCCTCCTGCATATTCTCTCAATATTGACTGGGAAAGCAGGGTGGTGTTGGTTGATGGTAAGAATCATACTGTCTTGTCACACTCAGTAGGCCTGAGGGGAAGAGGCTGGGTTGAGCTCACTGGTGGTTCATTGAACTTGGAGTGTCCTTAACCTTGGGTCTTAAAAATGTCATCTGCACCCTCTTATGGCATGTTTACTTAGCTCTAACAGTCTAACAGCAAATTAATATGTATGTCCTGAGTTCACATCAACAAACTTGTTATTGAGATAAGTCAATTTCAGTTTTAGAGATTTATCAGCTATGATTTACTCATGAGTCAGTGAAAGTCAGCTAAAGATAAGGGAAATACAATCAGAAGCATCAAAAAAAAAATCATGACTAGAATAAAACCACTGTTGGTTTTAGTGCTGAGAACTACAAACAAAAAAAGATTAAACTCAAGGACATTAGGGATTAAAAAATTAAATTGTAAAATGCTTGAAGCATGGACTTCCTTGAAGGTTATCCTTCAAGGCCAGAGGGGAAATGTTTATGCTCAGAAAAGTTACATAAGTAGCTGCTGTACTCAATAATTGGGTGTGGGAGAATATAATCAATTCAACCATGAGAGTCCTTATATCTGTGGATTCTCTGTGATATTTGAGCCATTAAGGTTGATCTTGGAAGACATATAAGAGGGAAGAATTGCTTTGGTTCATAGAAAATTGATCTTTCCTTTTACTTCAAATGGTTCCATCTCAATCACTGTGACAGAAGCTCTTCTTCCAGAAGAACATCTTGCATGATAGAAGGTTCTTGATAATGGCTACTTTCCTGCCCATACAGTTTCGCCTTCATCACTTAATTGCCCTAGTACCTCTCTCTCCCATTTCCTTCTCTCTCTCTTTCACTGCCCACCTTACTTTCTTTTCTCTCCCTTCTCCCTCACTCCTTGGGATCTAAATTGGCTGTCTTCCTAGTACAAGGTTCATTCTTTTCTTCGTCATCTCTGGTCAGTTAGCTTCACCCACAATTGCTTTGAGAACTTTGTTTTGTGATTGCTCTGTGCATCCAGGGCATTTCCTATTTCCTTCAGGGAGCTGTTGTCATTTTAACTGGACTTTGCATCTTTTTTATTTAATAGAACATTTCTGAAGAATACACCTACTCTGGGCATGTGTGATGACTCCTTTTTCTCTGTTTGGTGGAAAAAGGCAAAAGTACATTGATTTGGCAGACAGACTTTAGTGTAGATTCTGATCTTCCCAATTTGTAACCTTAATCAAGTGATTTATTTGTTCTTTATTCAGTTTCCTTACTGTACATGAGGATAATAGCCACCTCTAAATTTGCTGTGAGATTAAATAAAATGAACTACTTAATTTTTGTGAACACTGTAAGCTGAAAACTTTTGATTTTCTTCTTGTTCCTATTTCATTTCTCATTTCTTTTTCTAATGTTTTTATAGATTTTCAAACTAGGTCAAGGTACCAAATGATCCAGTCCATTCAAATCCAAGTGCACAAAGTTATCTTCTTCATAGATTAATTTGTTTTCAGTTGAGGGAACATTTCTTAAGTGGGCAAATCCTACTCCAAGAAGTTTCAAAAGTTGTAGGGATTTTTCTCAGATGTGTATAAGAGACAGAACATATACACACTAAAATAGATAAGAAACAAGGACCTGCTGTATAGCTCAGGGAGCTCTATGCAATATCTTGTAATAACCTATAAAGCAAAAAAATCTGAAGCAGGACATATATATGTATAACTGAATGATTGTGCTATATACCGGAAACTAACATAACTTTGTAAATCGACTTTATTTCAATAAAGTAAAAAACCTCACAGATTAAGCTACTAACTTTCAGTGCTGTTACAAAAATGGATAGTGTGCTGTCTATTTTGAACTCTGCGACCACGCTTACTTTTATATTCACTCTTGTTTCAACAAATCATATTGTGCTCTTGATGGCCCAAGCTGAAGAAAAGCAGGATGTAGGTGATTTTATTTTTCAGAGAATTATAAATCAATGTGGCCATGAATTACATGATTCTAAATTTTATTATTTTAGGTCCTAGAACCAGTTTGTTGAGGATTTTTAAGTCATTGGGGGAAAAAAGTGATACAGCTTTATTTTTACCAGGGAACTGTCCCCCACCTGTGTCAAAATTCCTTTCCCATAGATCAGATACTACCTTAAGGATATTTTAGCCAGATTCTATAACTCTCTTCTTGCTTTGCATTCCTGGAAGAGGACCATTTCATTTCAGATAATTATTTCCTCCCCATTGAAAGGCAAGAGAATAATTTGTCTTCATGAACACTCCCTAAAAGACTGGCAACCCTTTCTCCTCCTGCATATTCTCTCAATATTGACTGGGAAAGCAGGGTGGTGTTGGTTGATGGTAAGAATCATACTGTCTTGTCACACTCAGTAGGCCTGAGGGGAAGAGGCTGGGTTGAGCTCACTGGTGGTTCATTGAACTTGGAGTGTCCTTAACCTTGGGTCTTAAAAATGTCATCTGCACCCTCTTATGGCATGTTTACTTAGCTCTAACAGTCTAACAGCAAATTAATATGTATGTCCTGAGTTCACATCAACAAACTTGTTATTGAGATAAGTCAATTTCAGTTTTAGAGATTTATCAGCTATGATTTACTCATGAGTCAGTGAAAGTCAGCTAAAGATAAGGGAAATACAATCAGAAGCATCAAAAAAAAAATCATGACTAGAATAAAACCACTGTTGGTTTTAGTGCTGAGAACTACAAACAAAAAAAGATTAAACTCAAGGACATTAGGGATTAAAAAATTAAATTGTAAAATGCTTGAAGCATGGACTTCCTTGAAGGTTATCCTTCAAGGCCAGAGGGGAAATGTTTATGCTCAGAAAAGTTACATAAGTAGCTGCTGTACTCAATAATTGGGTGTGGGAGAATATAATCAATTCAACCATGAGAGTCCTTATATCTGTGGATTCTCTGTGATATTTGAGCCATTAAGGTTGATCTTGGAAGACATATAAGAGGGAAGAATTGCTTTGGTTCATAGAAAATTGATCTTTCCTTTTACTTCAAATGGTTCCATCTCAATCACTGTGACAGAAGCTCTTCTTCCAGAAGAACATCTTGCATGATAGAAGGTTCTTGATAATGGCTACTTTCCTGCCCATACAGTTTCGCCTTCATCACTTAATTGCCCTAGTACCTCTTCTCTCCCATTTCCTTCTCTCTCTCTTTCACTGCCCACCTTACTTTCTTTTCTCTCCCTTCTCCCTCACTCCTTGGGATCTAAATTGGCTGTCTTCCTAGTACAAGGTTCATTCTTTTCTTCGTCATCTCTGGTCAGTTAGCTTCACCCACAATTGCTTTGAGAACTTTGTTTTGTGATTGCTCTGTGCATCCAGGGCATTTCCTATTTCCTTCAGGGAGCTGTTGTCATTTTAACTGGACTTTGCATCTTTTTTATTTAATAGAACATTTCTGAAGAATACACCTACTCTGGGCATGTGTGATGACTCCTTTTTCTCTGTTTGGTGGAAAAAGGCAAAAGTACATTGATTTGGCAGACAGACTTTAGTGTAGATTCTGATCTTCCCAATTTGTAACCTTAATCAAGTGATTTATTTGTTCTTTATTCAGTTTCCTTACTGTACATGAGGATAATAGCCACCTCTAAATTTGCTGTGAGATTAAATAAAATGAACTACTTAATTTTTGTGAACACTGTAAGCTGAAAACTTTTGATTTTCTTCTTGTTCCTATTTCATTTCTCATTTCTTTTTCTAATGTTTTTATAGATTTTCAAACTAGGTCAAGGTACCAAATGATCCAGTCCATTCAAATCCAAGTGCACAAAGTTATCTTCTTCATAGATTAATTTGTTTTCAGTTGAGGGAACATTTCTTAAGTGGGCAAATCCTACTCCAAGAAGTTTCAAAAGTTGTAGGGATTTTTCTCTTATTTTCTCACACTTACTTCATTTAAATCCTGAATAATTTCTCCCCATTTTGTTCTATTATTAAGCAGTGTAAGGGACAATACTGATAGGAGAGCAAATACAATAGTAAAGGTTAACAATAACCTGAGATATAATGGGAGCTGCTTTCATTTTGTAGAAATATTAGTTACTCTTCTCTTCTGAATTAAAAAAAAATTTTTATATACTTTAATTGAGCTATAGTTGATCTACAATGTGGTATTAATTTCTGGTGTATAGCAAACTGATTCAGATATACATATATATTTTTTTTCAGATTCTTTTCCATTATAAGTTATTATAAGATACCAGTTTAGTTTCCTGTATTATACAGTGCATGCTTAGTCACTTCAGTCACGTCTGACTCTCTCTGCAACCCCATGGACCATGGCCCGCCAGGCTTCTCTGTCCATGGGATTCTCCAGGCAGGAATACTGGAGTGGGTTGCCATTTCCTTCTCCAGTGATAAAACATGAAGTGAGTGAAGTGAAGTCCCTCAGTCATGTCCAACTCTTTATGACCCCATGAACTGTAGCCTACCAGGCTCCTCCATCCATGGGATTTTCCAGGCAAGATTACTGGAGTGGGGTGCCATCACCTTCTCTGCTATACAGTTCAGTTCAGTCGCTCAGTCATGTCCAACTCTTTGTGACCCCATGAATCGCAGCATGCCAGGCCTCCCTGTCCATCAGCAACTCCCGGAGTTCACTCAGACTCACGTCCATCGAGTCAGTGATGCCATCCAGCCATCTCATCCTCGGTCGTTCCCTTCTCCTCCTGCCCCCAATCCCTCCCAACATCAGAGTCTTTTCCTATGAGTCAAACTGTTCACATGAGGTGGCCAAAGTACTGGAGTTTCAGCTTTAGCCTCATTCCTTCCAAAGAAATCCCAGGACAGTGTTCTTGCCTGGAGAATCCCAGGGACGGGGGAACCTGGTGGGCTGCCATCTGTGGGGTCGCACAGAATTGGACATGACTGAAGCGACTTAGCAGCAGCAGCAGCAGCAGCAGTGAAGTCAGACAAAGACAAACATAATATGGTATCACAGGTAGAATCTTTAAAAAATGATACAAATAAACTTATTTACAAAAGACTGTGTCAGATATAGAAAACAAATTTACGGTTACCAAAGGGGAAAGGAGAGGGAGACACAGATTACAAGAATGGGATTAACAGATCTATATTACTTTACATAAAACAGATAAATAATAAGGTTCTTCCTGTGGTCATGTATGGATGTGACAGTTAGACTGTAAGGAAAGCTGAGCGCCAAAGAATTGATGCTTTTGAACTGTGGTGTTAGAGAAGACTCTTGAGAGTCCCTTGGACTGCAAGGAGATCCAACCAGTCCATTCTGAAGGAGATCAACCCTGGGATTTCTTTGGAAGGAATGATGCTAAAGCTGAAACTCCAGTACTTTGGCCACCTCATGCGAAGAGTTGACTCATCGGAAAAGACTCTGATGCTGGGAGGGATTGGGGGCAGGAGGAGAAGGGGATGACCAAGGATGAGATGGCTGGATGGCATCACTGACTTGATAGACGTGAGTCTGAGTGACCTCTGGGAGTTGGTGATGGACAGGGAGGCCTGGCGTGCTGCAATTCATGGGGTCACAAAGAGTTGGATACGACTGAGTGACTGAACTGGACTGATAATTGATTCTGAGGCAAAGAGCTTTAGGAGAACACTAACAATGGAAGTAATTGAGTAGGTATAGATTGATCTTAGAGGATATAAAGAATTTCATAGCATAAAAATAAGTCGTGGATCCATAAATGAAAAAATGATTTATGACTAATTAAAAAATTTGAAACATGAATATATACCCAAGAAAAGTGGCATCTAAGTAAGAGGTCCAGTTTTCTTCTTACTAAATATATGTTAAGATGTGAAAGTAAATACAAATTCCCAATCTTAGAACTTTTGGAAATAGTTGAGATTCACTAGAGTGGTTACAAGAGAGCAGTGGGATAAGAGTTAGATTACAATAATTTGAGAAGTGACTGGGAGGTAGGTTGGACACAAAGTGTAGCCAAGCATTTCAATAAATTCAGTAAATGTGATGAAGATACAGACTGTATAGTAGATTGACAACAATGTGTATATATTTTAGACTTGTTTATAGGCTAAGGCTTTAGGAATAAATGAAATTGGAGTTTCAAGATAAAGAAGAGCATGTTTGCAGGAACAAGGAGATGGAGGAGAGATGAAGGGATAAGGTAGAGGAAGTAGACATGAAGGTACTAGATTTGAAAAAGGAGGAAGGTTGGAAGCAACCTAAATGTCTCAGCAGATAAATGGATAAAAAACATGTGTGTGTGTGAGTGGAATATTACTTAACCATAGAAAAGAATGAAATAATACCATTTGCAGCAACATGGATGAACCTAGAGATTATCATGGAGAAGGCAACGGCAAACCACTCCCGTACTCTTGCCTTGAAAATCCCATGGATGGAGGAGCCTGGTAGCCTGCAGTCCAGGAGGTCGGGAAGAGTTGGACACGACTAAGCGACTTCCCTTTCACTTTCATGCATTGGAAAAGGAAATGGCAACCCACTCCAGTGTTTTTGCATGGAGAATCCCAAGGACAGGGGAGCCTGGTGGGCTGCTGTCTATGGGGTTGCACAGAATCAGACATGACTGAAATAGCAGCAGCAGTAGCAGCAGAGATTATCATACTAGGTGAAGGCAGGCATATGATATCACTTATAGATGGAATATATGCTATGATGGCAAAAGAAATTATCTATGAAGCAGAAACAGACTCATAGGCATAGAGAACAGACTTGGGATTACCAAGAGGGAAAGGGGTGAGAGAGGGATAAAGTAGGAGTTTGGGATTATCAGATACAAATTACCAGATATAAGATAGATAAACAACAATATCCTACTATATAGAACTATATACAGTAACTTGTAATAACCTATAATAGAAAAGGTTCTGAAAAAATATATATCTGAACCATTTTGCAGTATACCTGAAACATTGTAAATCAATTTCACTTAAACTTTAAAAAACGTAATGAATAAATGTTTATTTAGTGACACTAAAAGTCTTAGAGGTCATTGCAAGAAAGTCTTATCAGTAACTAGAAATATTTTGTGGCATAAAGAACATAGAATTCCTTTATCACAAATGCAATTTGAGATCCAGGGCAAATGAGTTTCCCCCTATCTGTGAAATCGGAGTTACAATTTCTTCTCATATACATTACAGTGTGGTTATAAAAAAAAAATCAAAGAGGAAATGTAACAAAAAGCTTTAAAAATAAGAAATGAGATTATGTTTTTTGAGTAACATGTTTTTATTGATATCACATTTATATTCATTTGGCACCATGGCATGTGTTGATTACACATTGGTCTCTTTCTGGGGAACCTGGAGGAATAGTATAAACTGGTTATACATTATATGAAAATTTATTTAAAAACAGCTGAATTCTTCATACTTATATGTAACATGTTAAGACTGCAAGGACAAGGATTCAAGTCATTTATTGTATTTGCAAAATTAGTGAGGTGAATGACTAGAATTATCTGTCAACATCATCTGTATCTATCCTGGAAATGTGTAGATTGCCATATTTTACTCATTTCTTGTTTTTTAACTTTTATTTCTTATCTTTTAGTTATTCATTATTGTTAGAGTTAAGGGATGACATTATTGTTAGAGTTAAGCCTTTTTCAAGTCCAACAGAATTGCTCACATCTTCTTAGTTGGAACTCACCTTCAGCCAGTGATTTCCTGAGCAATAGGCATAAGTAGTATCTTAGATTTTATTTATAATTAAGTGAATTTGATTACCTTTCCCCAAAGGAGTCTATGAATTGGCATATCTCCTACCTGAGGACTTGAGTTGAAGGTTAGGCTTTGATAAGGACCCCTTTGCTGTCTTACACTGAATCCCAAATTTACAACCTGAACATTCATGTGTTTTGGAGCTTCTTGTGTGTCAAGGTAGTATGATTATGAGAGGCACGGGGGACAAATGTAGAATTTAGTCATTTATTTGTGGCCTGTTTCCTGTGAGGAATCACGTTAAAAATGAGCACAATTACATTTTATTGATTCTCCTAAATCAACCCTGTTGGTTGAACTATGTGGGGGAGAGAGAGCACTATGGTGTGGAATCATCTTGCAGTTCCAAATCAGGCTTGTTATTTAACACATAATCTCATTTTGAGACTCAGGAGAAGAAATTATATGATTAGCTGGAAAGTTTAGAGTTGTTGATTCTTGCTTATGCTTAGTATAGAAGGCACTTTTCTGCAAACTGTGCTTAAATCAAGTAATTTTAAATGGCATAGAGAAGTTTATTGTTAAAGTAAGTTGAGTGTGAAGTTTTTTTTTTAATCAAGTATATATTCACCTAATTTGCATGCCCAAATGCTAATATATCAGATTTTCTTAAATGAAGGGTTTTTTTTTTTTTGTTTAGATAAGTAATTTTTAACTTAAGGTACATCTGCTATCATTTTCATTATTTGTTTTAAGAGGAGTTTCTTTTATTTAAAGAATGGTCCATTTTGTAAGTTACAATGGAATGGTGCTCATAAGTTCCTTGTTTTGTAACTATAGATTCTCAGTGTCGAACTATGCTAAAGGCAATTTACACTGAATTTATTCACAACCAGCATTATGGTAATCTTGACTGCTGCTTTTTATAGAATTGCAACCTCTTAAGAGCTTCCCTGGTGGCTCAGATGGTAAAGAATCCACCTGCAATGCAGGACAGCCAGGTTTGATCCCTGAGAGAAGGAAATGTCAACCCACTCCAGTGTTCTTGCCTGGAGAATTCCACAGACAGAGGAGCCTGGTAGGCTACAGTCCATGGGATCGCAAAGAATAGGATACAACTGAGTGACTTTCACCCTCACAAAGGTGAAATTTGCATTTTAAAAGGAAAATCAGACCATTTAATCGTTCAAGAGAAGCTTGTGATATATTTTTTAATAATTTTATTTATTTTCTCTAGTTTCAGGGAGTGGGGGCGGCTCTTGGCTGCAGAGCACAGGCTCTAAGGTGTGGCCCGCAGGAGCTGTGGCACATGGGCTCAGTAGTTGCAGCTTGCAGGCTCTAGAGCACAGGCTTAGTAGCTGTGGCTCATAGGCTTAGTTGCTCCATGGCCTGTGAGATCTTCCCGGATCAGAGATGGAACCTGTGTCTCCTGTACTACAGACGAATTCTTCACCACTGCATCACAAGGGAAGCCAATAGGTATATTACAATTGGTTTATCTCTTTACCAGCTGATGGACATTTGGATTGTTTCCAGTTTGGAGCTACTGTGAATAAAGCTGTTATGGTTATTTGGATGCAGATATTCTGCTTTATTGACTATGCCAAAGCCTTTGACTGTGTGGATCACAATAAACTGTGGAAAATTCTAAAAGAGATGGGAATACCAGACCACCTGACCTGCCTCTTGAGAAACTTGTATGCAGGTCAGGAAGCAACACTTAGAAGTGGACATGCAACAACAGACTGGTTCCAAATAGGAAAAGGAGTGTGTCAAGGCTGTATATTGTCACCCTGCTTATTTAACTTATATGCAGAGTACATCATGAGAAATGCTGGGCTGGAAGAAGCACAAGCTGGAATCAAGATTGCCAGGAGAAATATCAATATCAACCTCAGATATGCAGATAACACCACCCTTATGGCAGAAAGTAAAGAGGAGCTAAAAGCCTCTTGATGAAATTAAAAGAAGAGAGTGAAAAAGTTGGCTTAAAGCTCAACATTCAGAAAATGAAGATCATGGCCTCCAGTCCCATCACTTCATGGGAAATAGATGGGGAAACAGTGGAAACAGTGTCAGACTTTATTGTTTTGGGCTCCAAAATCACTGCAGATGGTGACTGCA
>SJYC01038096.1:0-11284 GCA_006408675.1 Madoqua kirkii
TAAAAGAAGAGAGTGAAAAAGTTGGCTTAAAGCTCAACATTCAGAAAATGAAGATCATGGCCTCCAGTCCCATCACTTCATGGGAAATAGATGGGGAAACAGTGGAAACAGTGTCAGACTTTATTGTTTTGGGCTCCAAAATCACTGCAGATGGTGACTGCAGCCATGAAATTAGAAGACACTTACTCCTTGGAAGGAAAGTTATGACCAACCTAGATAGCATATTCAAAAGCAGAGACATTACTTTGCTGCCAAATGTCCATCTAGTCAAGGCTATGGTTTTTCCAGTAGTCATGTAGGATGTGAGAGTTGGACTATAAAGAAAGCTGAGTGACTCTTGAGATTCCCTTGGACTGCAAGGAGATCCAACCAGTCCATTCTGAAGGAGATCACTCTTTGGAAGGAATGATGCTAAAGCTGAAACTCCAGTACTTTGGCCACTTCTTGTGAAGAAATGACTCATTGGAAAAGACCATGATGCTGGGAGGGATTGGGGGCAGGAGAAGGGGACGACAGAGGATGAGATGGCTGGATGGCATCACGGACTTGATGGACGTGAGTCTGAGTGAACTCTAGGAGTTGCTGATGGACAGGGAGGCCTGGCGTGCTGCGGTTCATGGGGTCACAAGGAGTCAAACTCGACTGAGTGACTGAACTGAACCAAAGTGAACTGATTGCTGTGGGCGTGTATTTTCATTTCTTAGAAAATACCTGTGAGTAGGATTCTGTGTCTTATGGTAATTGTAAGGTTTAACATAAGAGAAACAACCAAATTGTTTCCCAAAGCGACTCTATCATTTTTCATTCGAAGCAGCGTTTGAAAGTTTGGTTGCTAGCATACGGTATAGTCAGGGGTTTTAATATTAGCCATTCCTATAGGTGTTGTGCTGGCATCACATCATGGTTTATTATTTCCCTTTCCCTAATGAACGATGGTGTTAAAAATGTTGGAATGTGCTTATTGGCCATACTTATAGTTTTGGTAAAGCATTTGTTCAAACCTTTGTCCATTTATAAAAGTTGTTTGTTTTCTTATTGAGTTGTAAGATTCTTTTAACATGCTCTGGATAATAATTCTTTATCAGATAAAATTTTTAAATTATTTTCTTCCAGTATGGCTTGCTGTTTCATTTTCTTGAGAGTTTCTTCCCTAGACTAGAACTGTTAGTTTTGATGGGGTACATTTTATCAATTTTATTTCTCTTGTGGTTCATGCTTTTTATGCTCTAAGAACTCTTTGTCTAACCCAAGATCAAAAAGATTTTCCCCCTGTGTTCATCTATTAGTATTATAACTTTAACATTTGTATTTAGGTTTGTTACTCACTTCAAGTTAGTTTTTGTACATAGTATAATGTAAATTGTGAGATTAATTTTTTTTCCATAGGAGTACCTAATTATTCTAGCAACAATTTTTGGAGATTGTCTTTCCCCCATTGAATTACCATGGCACATTTATTGAAAATCAGTCAAGAGAGTGAGTGTGTGCATGCATGCATGTTTTTGTATTGAGTCTTTTTGGATTCTCTGGGTCCCTGATATACATGTATTTTCTGAGCTGTGAAAAATTTGTTACCCATTTTCACCACTGCCACCATATTACATACTCCAGTTTCTGTGCTAAGTCTGTATCTCATATATTTCTGTCACTGAATATATAATGTAACTATTTGTTCATAATAATAATATAGTGTATTTGTAATTATTTGTTTCTCCTAGTAATGTATGAGCTTGAGGGCAAGGATTCTGGTCTCTTATATGTTCTCATGTGGTAATATTAGGCACATAATAGGCATCTAATACATATTTATTGAATTTCAATAAATAGAATATAGAAATTTGATTAAAATAGTAACCAAATATTTTATATGGTTATACATAGTGTTTTATAAAATCTAAGCATATTTTCTTACCATGTTGTTAAGAAAATGTCTAGTATTGATCCACAGCATCAATGCGAACTTTCTTCCTGACAGCGTGGATCATTTAATTTTGGCTAATTGATTAAGGTTTTCTTCTGGAATCTGTTCTTTGATAATAGAAGCAGATTATAACTCTTAGGATATGCCAGTCACTGGACTACATGCTAGCAGGTATTATCTCATTTATTGTTTACAAAAACTCTATGAGGCAGATACTATCATTATCCTTATTTTATAGACAAGGGAACAGAACTTGGAAGGAAAGTAACTTGCCCAAGATCATACAGATGATCAGTAGCAGAGAGAATGCCGGTAGCCCTTAAGTGAAACACTATATATGGTCTTTGCCTGGCTTCATATAGGAAAGATGTTAACTTTAACCTGAATTAAGTGTTGTGTGAGTCATCAGGGTTTAAAATATGGCACCGTACTCTCAATAAAAAGAGAGTTGCTTCTTTGGAGAAATGTCTGTTTAGTTCTTTGGCCCATTTTTTGATTGGGTCATTTATTTTTCTGGAATTGAGCTGCAGGAGTTGCTTGTATATTTTTGAGATTAGTTGTTTGTCAGTTGCTTCATTTGCTATTATTTTCTCTCATTCTGAATGCTGTCTTTTCACCTTGCTTACAGTTTCCTTTGTTGTACAGAAGCTTTTAAGTTTAATTAGGTCCGATTTGTTTATTTTTGCTTTCATTTCCAATATTCTGGGAGGTGGCTCAACATCACTCATTATCAGAGAAACGCAAAACAAAACCACGACGAGGTACCATTTCATGCCAGTAAGAATGGCTGCGATCCAAAAGTTTACAAGTAATAAATGCTGGGGAGGGTGTGGAGAAAAGGGAACCCTCTTACACTGTTGGTGGGAATGCAAACTAGTACAGCCACTATGGAGAACAGTGTGGAGATTCCTTAAAAAATTGCAAATAGAACTGCCTTATGACCCAGCAATCCCACTGCTGGGCATTGGAGAAAAGGGAACCCTCTTACACTGTTGGTGGGAATGCAAACTAATACAGCCACTATGGAGAGCAGTGTGGAGATTCCTTATAAAACTGGAAATAGAACTGCCTTATGAACCAGCAATCCCACTGCTGGGCATACACATCGAGGAAATCAGAATTGAAAGAGACACATATACCCCAGTGTTCATCACAGCACTGTTTATAATAGCCAGGACATAGAAGCAACCTAGATGTCCATCAGCAGATGAATGGATAAGAAAGCAATGGTACATATACATAATGGAGTATTATTCAGCCGTTAAAAAGAATACATTTGAATCAGTTCTAATGAGGTGGATGAAACTGGAGTCTATTATACAGAGTGAAGTAAGCCAGAAAGAAAAATACCAATACAGTATACTAATGCATATATATGGAATTTAGATAGATGGTAATGATGACCCTGTATGCGAGATAGCAAGAGAGACATAGATGTATAGAACAGTCTTTTGGCTTCTGAGGGAGAGGGTGAGATGATTTGGGAGAATGGCATTGAAACATGTATAATATCATATATGAAACAAATCGCCAGTCCAGGTTTGATGCATGATAAAGGATGCTTGGGGCTGGTGCACTGAGACGACCCAGAGGGATGGTACAGGGAGGGAGAAGAGAGGAGGGTTCAGGTTGGGGAACAGGTGTATACCTGTGGCAGATTCATGTGATATGTGGCAAAACCAAGACAATATTGTAAAGTAATTAACCTCCAATTAAAATAAATATATTAAAAAAATAAGAATTGCTGGATGTATCGTCATTGAGTATACATGCAATCATTTTCTTAGGCAAAGTTGATTGTTTCATTTCATATTTCTCAGTAAGTAACATTAAATGTCTTTTAAGGCCTTCCCTGGAGAGCCAGTAGTTAAGACTGCACTTCCAACTGTAGAAGCATTCTGTCCCTGTAGAAGCGTTCTGTCCCTGGTCGGGGAACTAAGATCCAGCATGCAGCATGGTGCAGCACCCCCCTACTCTCCAAAAAAGTCTTCTATATTATTCTCAAGATAGTATACAAAGTGTTGTGATGTGATATGTAGCCTGACATTTCCCCTTTACAGAAACATTCCTTTGGACATGAAAGCTATTTGTCCTTCTGAGCCTTGTTTGAAATATAATTGCTATGGGGTGAAACTCCTCCTAATCAGCTAATATCTCATTTAATTACTTACAGTAAACTTTACTGATAGGTACTGGAAGCAGGCTATGAATCTAGGGTAGAACAGAGCACCTTGGGAAAGATGGGTCTTACAAACAAAGAAAGCCTAAAAGTGTTCCGTTTACATCTTAGTATTTTCTGACTCTGCTGCTACTAAGGCACTTCATTTGTGTCTGACTCTGTGCGACCTCATAGATGGCAGCCCACCAGGCTCCACTGTACCTGGGATTCTCCAGGCAAGAACACTGGAGTGTGCTGCGGTTTCCTTCTCCAGTGTATGAAAGTGAAAAGTGAAAGTGAAGTCGCTTAAGTCATCTCTGACTCTCAGCGACCCCAGGGACTGCAGCCCACCAGGCTCCTCCGTCCATGGGATTTTCTGATTCTAATGGGGGCCCAAATCCTACCCGTTCCCAACTTCAATTTTTCTGATAGGTATGAGTTTCAAACCAGTTTTCACTAATCCCAGGAATGGTGCTTCCTGGATACCCCATCCCGTGAGTGAAGAGTTCTTGTGTGTCACTTCCTTTCCAATATGCCACTGATGAGTTTTTCCAACACTTTTTCTTCTTTTCTACAACAGTCTCTGAAATCTGGCTTTGTGGTAATGCATTCATTCCAATAGTCATGACAGTAATAAGAGGCATATTGTAAATAGCATTTACCATCAACTGTTTGCCTGATATTACATTGATTTTCATTAATCCTCACAACAACTATATGAAGGAAGTTCGATTATCACCCTCATTTTATACATGAGAAATGTGAGGTCACATGGTCCATAAGTGGTAGAGACAGGGCATGGACCCAGCTTTGTTTGATGGAGGAACAGGTACTCTTTTTAAACTTACTTTATTGAAGTATAGTTGATTTACAATATGGTATTAGTTTCTGCTCTACAGCAAAGTGTTCAGTTTATATGTATACACACATATGCACACTCTTTTTTATATTTTCCATATGTTTAGGAGATTGAACAAGTGTTCTGTGCTATACAATAGGACCTTGTTAATCCATTTGGTATATTAATAGGTTGCATCTGCTAATCCCACACTTACATTCCATCCCTCCCTCACCTTCCCTCCCCCTCCACAACCACAGGTCTGTTCTCTATGTATGTGAGTTAGTTTCTGTTTTGTAGATATGTTCATTTGTATTATTTTTTTTTAGATTCCACATAAAGTGATATCATATGATATTTGTTTCTCTGTCTGACTTCATTTAATATGATAACCTCTAGGTCCATCCATGTTGCTGCAAATAGCACTATCTTATTCTTTTTTATAACTGAGTAGAATTCCATTTTACACACACATACACACACATTACAGCTTCTTTTTTAAAAATATAGCTTCTTTATCCATTCACCTATTGTTGAACATTTATGTTGGAAGAATGAGTACTCTTAGTTACTGCATTATAATGCCTCACAGAAACCTCACAATGTCTCAGAAATGGACCCCAGAGCAGTTTTTGAGCGAAGCAAAAGATAGTATTATAATCATCATAAATTTTGTATCATACATTCCTGTTCATAAACACTATCATATCCACTATCTGGATACGATTTGTATGCTGTCCTTGTTTTACCCCTATGAAGTTACATTTGCAACTGTAGCTGTAATATTAGGAGGACATTGAGGGAATTGAGGAAGTGTCTTCTTCAGGACTAAGGATTTTAATAAGATGACCTTGGCATGAGTGACAAGATTAATTTCTTTGCTGTTACTTTAATGGATAACTTCCCTGCATTGTTTTGAAATGAATATACTCAGCTTCTTGATTAAATAATAGGGAGGACTGAAAGGGTATGATTTATTTCTAACCTGTCTGATTTAGCATGTATCAGTTCGTTTAGAAAGTTTTATCTAGAACATACTCTCATATCTCCTGAACTATTTGTATGTGGTTCCACCTGAAGGTTAAAGGATGAAGTGGATGATCTCTTCAGGCCTTTCAGAGATTCAGAAAAACCCAAAAAACTACTAAGAACTCACAAGTCCTGTGTTGTAACCCTGCCGCTTCACTAACTACTTGTGTTACTTGGAACAAAAATGTCTCTGAGCCTCACTTTCTTCATCTATTAAAAAGATGATTAGATAACAACTAAAGGTTCTTCTATATCTAAAATTCTAGGAGTTTGAATGTATTTTTCTTGTTTTCTAAATTTATCTGGGAATGCCTTGGTGGTTCCATGATTAGGACTTTGTGCTCTCACTGCCAAGCACCCGGGTTCAGTCTTTGGGCAGGGAACTAAAATGCCACAAGCTGCTCAGCGTGACTCCCCTCAAAAAGTAATAATAATTAATCTAATCTTTATTTATAGTAGATACCTTACGTTAAGGGGCTTCCCTTGTGGCTCAGCTGGTAAAAAATTCACCTGTAATGCAGGAGACCTAGGTTTGATCCCTGAGTTGGGAAGATCCCCTGGAGAAGGGGAAGGCTACCCACTCCAGTATTCTGGCCTAGAGAATTCAATGTTGGACTTCCCTGGTGGCTCAGATGGTAAAGCATCTGTCTACAGTGTGGGAGACCTGGTTTGTGCCCTGGGTTGGGAAGATCCCCTGGAGAAGGAAATGGCAATCCACTCCAGTACTGGTGCCTGGAAAATCCCATGGACAGAGGAGCCTGATATGCTACAGTATATGGGGTCGCAAAGAGTTGGACACAACTGAGCGACTTCACTTCACTTCACCTTACATTAATACTAGTACTGAAGAATACCGTAGAACAGTGGTTCTCAAACTTGGTGGCCTTGAACCTTTAAAAATGATTGAGGACTTTAAGAGCTTTTGTTTATCTGGGTTCTTTCTGTCCATCAGTATTTACCAGATTAGAAATATGAGTTTTAATGATCCCATGGACTATACAATACATGGAATTCTCCAGGCCAGAATACTGGAGTGGATAGCCATTCCCTTCTCCAGGGGATCTTCCCAACCCAGGAATCAAACTCAGGTCTCCCGCATTGCAGGCAGATTCTTTACCAGCTAAGCCACCAGGGAAGCACAAGAATACTGGAGTGAGTAGCCTATCCCTTCTCCAGGGGATCTTCCGGACCCAGGAATTGAACCAGGGTCTCCTGCATTGCAGGCAGATTCTTTACCAGCTGAACTAGGAGGGAATCCTTTTTTAAAAATACAAAAGCATATGTTCCTTTAGCTGTCAGAATGATGACATCTTTGTAGGTCATATAGCCTCTGGAAAGTTCTACCACATACTCCTGAGAAAATGAGGGTAAAAAAGCAAATAAAGTCTTGATATTAGTATGAAAATAGCTTTGACCTCACTGACTCACTGAAAGGGTCTTGGGGATCCCTAGGGGTTCTTGAATCACATTTTGAGAACCACTGCCGTAGAACTTGTATATTTAATTTCTTTGTGAATGAAAGCAAATGAACAGTTAGCTTGTCCAGTTCACTATTATGTATCTCACATTCAGCCCTGATTCCTTCCTCCATTGCAGGTTAATGTTTTAACAGGACAGGCCTTGTTCAAGAACTGTTTTACAATGGTGCTGTTCATGTGTTCTCTCTGGTCACCAGGATCCACACCCCAGTTGCTGAGTTGATACAAGTGGTTGAGATAACTGTTAATGCTCAAAGGATTTCCTTTGAGGCTTCATAATAATAACTAAATGATTAACTTGAAACAGAGGAACATTGTGGGACAAATACTGTGTACTAAATGATTTGAGCATGGCTTAGATAAAGCAAATTAAAAATAATATAGAGCATGGTTTCTAATTTCACTTGCAATCATACTGTACTCGGAGAAGGCAATGGCACCCCACTCCAGTACTCTTGCCTGGAAAATCCCATGGACGGAGGAACCTGGAAGGCTGCAGTCCATGGGGTCGCTGAGGGTCAGGCACGACTGAGTGACTTCCCTTTCACTTTTCACTTTCCTGGATTGGAGAAGGAAATGGCAACCCACTCCAGTGTTCTTGCCTGGAGAATTCCGGAGATGGGGGAGCCTGGTGGGCTGCCTGCCATCTATGGGGTCACTCAGAGTCAGACACGACTGAAGTGACTTAGCAGCATACTGTACTAACGATGAGTAAAACTGATAAAATGTAAGTGAAATGTCTCTTTGGTCCATATTAGGATTTTCTTCTCTTAGTCATCTGGATTCTATGTCATTTTTTGATCCTCTGCTGTGAGCCAACTCTCTTCCAGCCCACCACAAACCCCCAACTTCCACTGTACCGCTGCTGCAAAAAGGTATTTTTTTCCTGGTCATAGAGGATTCTCCTCCTCTCTGTTATTACTCAGAATTCAAACTTGAAGTCCAGAGTTCTCTCCCACTCTAATTTTATTATTCTAGCTACATGGTTCTTAGTATACGGTATGAAAATTTAGTGTTTAGATTTAATGAAGCTCATTACCCTTCAAAGTTCCCTGCAGTGGATTACTGGTGAATGATTTCAGTCTCTCGACTGTACTAGAATGGTAGAGTGGTATGATGGTACATCTCAGCTTTTGAGGTGGAAAGCCACTGATAAAATCTTCTCCAATGCTGAGTCAGTACTATTGATTTCTTTGTCATGTTGTTATCCCTCTTCAATATAACACCTCAATACTTATTATTTCTCTACAGGCTGAAGGTTTCTTATTGTAAGCATGTGCAACTTTGCTTGGGAACCTTTTCTGGTTTTATTATATGCTTTGGAATATAAAGGTAAGCAGGGAAAAAACAAAACAAAACAGGACAACTCCAGGATCTTAAAGCCTATGGAGAAAGCTCAACCAGTGATAGGTAAGAGTTTGTTAGTAACCCCAGTGCTCTCACTTTGATTTGAGACGATTCTGAGCATGTTCTATGTATTCCCCTAGCTGTTTCCAATGGAATTGAGCCTCAGTTGCCCATAGCAGAAGGCACTTGGTTTATGAACCTAGCAGTGATTTGTTTCTTCCTTTCTCTGACTTACTACGGTATTCCCTGAGATCACCTCCCACTAGTCCTCAAATCCTTGTCTCAGAGTCCACTTGTCCTCAAATCAATGTCTCAGAGTCTCCTTTGAGGGCATCCTGTACTTAGATAGATCACTTTAAATTTGTGATTTTGTCTTTTCAGTTGGTCCGCATCAGTACTTCTTGTTCCAGTGGCACTGAGGCTCATTTATCAGCCATGGCTAATCACTGTCCCATGGTAGCAGCCAGAGCTTACAGTCAGTGGTGTCCTGGAAAATGCTTAACAACCACCCCTTTTCCCTACCAAGGGCAAACCACTCTCATTTATAGCTTTTGTTGGTGACTGTGGTACACATACTCCCACCATGGCTGACTTCACACTATGTATATGTCACTGAATGTGACATTGAACAGAGATGTACACATTTGACTCTTGTGAGTCCATAGACACTAGCTATAGTATGCCAGTAGTGCTCACTGGGGTGAACTGTCAATAGAATAGGGTGCTGCAGAGATGAGTGTTTGAATGCCACAGTATAAATATCAACTAAGTATCTGTATTCCCTCATGGTATACAGATGAGGACCCTGAAGTCCAGGGGAGGAAGGGATCTCCATTTTCTAACACAGTCGGTTAGGGAGACCAAGAATCAGGTCTTCGTGGTTCTTGTCTATGATGCAGATGACAAGGAGCAGAGTTTGGGTCAACAGGGGGCAACAAAAAGGATCTGATTTTCCAAGTTCAGTGAGAATGGTAAAACATGTGTTGAGGGTATAGGATCTATAAGGAGATATGATTAGGTCAGGATAAACATGGATAGTGCCTTAATAGATGGTTTTTCTACTCTCCCCTGTGTCCACAAATATTTACTGATTGCTTCAATATGCCTGGAATGATGTTAGGAACTAAGAATTCAACGTTGAACAAAACAGACAATTCCTGTCTTCCTCTAGTTGACATACTAGTGAGAATAAAGATGCTAAACTATTAAGTGCAAGTAGAATAAGTACCCACTCCTGTATTCTTGCCTGGAGAATCCCAGAGATGGCAGAGCCTGGTGGGCTGCTGTCTATGGGGTCACACAGAGTCGGACACGACTGAAGTGACTTAGCATCAAGTCGTCGTCTTATTCATAATTCTCTTCATGTCCCACGACACATAATTGGCTCTGGATTAGATTAGACCACCCCTTTCTTTACTGTTGGGTGAGGTCATAAGAAAGGACCCTTTAGGGTACCTGTCTCCCGTCCGATATCAGGTACCACAGTGTTTTCTCAGTCCTTGTTGAATCACTGATTTGTTGTCGTTAGATTAGACCTTAAAACCTCCTCTTCTTCTTAAGATCCCTCTCGTTTGTCTGGACTCCGAGTCAAAGACTGATTTGCAAAGTCAGATTAAGGTTGGCCAAACAGTGCTGGATGGGTAATAAAAAAGAGAAAATTAAAAGAACTCTCTGAGAGAGAGAGAGACTGAGAGAGATTGAGAGATTGAGATTACTGTGTATGATTGTACAAGGTATTTAATTTGCTGTTTGTGGGATAGGTTGGGGAGTGTGACATAGGGAGCCACTGAACAGATTTAACCAGAAGTGGTATGCTTTAATTTATGTCTTTAAGAAGATCCACCATGATTATGGGCTAGAAAAGCAATGAAGTTTCAGCTAAACCAGGAGACTCATGCTGATATCATTAGGGTCCCACAAATATTTGGTGGGTGATCACGCCAGTAATTCCTTAACACTCCATTGGTTTAGCTTAGCAATTTGATAGGGTGTATATAGTATAAATATTACCTCTGACATTTAACTTTTTGTATATTTGCTGATGTAATTTATAATCTTTATACTACTCTACTAAGTATATGGCTGGGCTTTCCTGGTAGCTCAGATGGTAAAGAATCTGCAATGCAGTAGACCCAGGTTTGATCCCTGGCTTGGGAAGATCCCCTAGAGAACAGAATGGCTGCCCACTATAGTACTCTTGCCTGGAGAAACCCATGGACAGAAGAGCCTGGGAGGCTGCAGACCATGGGGTCACAGAGAGTTAGACACGACTGAGTGACTAACACACACAAAAAGCAATATCTGGCTATAAAACCTGAATCTTAAAACATAATAACAGTAAAAATACCAGGCATTGTTCTAAGTACTTTACAAATATTAGCTCATTTAATATGTACAAATAATCCTATGATATATGGTGTATACTTTTCCTTATTTGAATAAACTAAAGCCCAGAAACCTATATACAGGTCAGGAAGCAACAGTTCGAACTGGACATGGAACAACATACTGGT
>SJYC01038101.1:0-19207 GCA_006408675.1 Madoqua kirkii
TGTTTTTGCTTTGGCACCATCCCTTCATTCTTTCTGGAGTTATTTCTTCACTGATCTCCAGTAGCATATTAGGCACCTACTGACCTGGGGAGTTCCTCTTTCAGTATCCTATCATTTTGCCTTTTCATGCTGTTCATGGGGTTCTCAAGGCAAGAATACTGAAGTGGCTTGCCATTCCCTTCTCCAGTGGACCACATTCTATCAGACATCTCCACCATGACTTGCCCGTCTTGGATGGCCCCACACGCATGGCTTGGTTTCATTGAGTTAGACAAGGCTGTGGTCCTAGTGTGATTAGATTGACTAGTTTTCTGTGAGTATGGTTTCAGTGTGTCTGCCCTCTGATGCCCTCTTGCAATACCTACCATCTTACTTGGGTTTCTCTTACCTTGGACATGGGGTATCTCATGGCTGCTGCAGCAAAGCACAGCCGCTGCTCCTTACCTTGGACGAGGGGTATCTCCTTACCGCCGCCCTTCCTGACCTTCAATACAACCAGGGACTTGGCTGGTGGTCCAGTGGTTAAGAATCGTTCTACCAATGCATCTCACACAGTGATGGGTGAGCTAAGATGCCACATACCATGGGCAACTAAGTCTACATGCCACATCTAGAGAGCCCATGTGCTGCAAGCTCTGGAGCTCATGTGCCAAAACTGGAAAGAAGCCTGCCTGTGACAATGAAGAGGCCATGTGTCACAAGGAAGATCGGGTGCTGCAGCTAAGACCTGGCACATTCAAATAAATAAATAAAATCACAACCCAAGTTCCCCTTCCAGCAGGGAAGTGAGATATGCTCTGTAGACCAACTCCCCAGAAACCTATGAAAATTATTTTTGAAACAACCATTTAGTATTTCTGGAAATGGTCTTAAGGGCATACAGCACATGAAGAAATATATCTTCAAGGAAATCTATTAAAACAAGGAGACAGCAACAAGTCTTAAGGGATTTGAACTGATACCCACTCCATCCTTCCTCCCTCCCATTCAGCAAAATGGAAACTCCACTCAGGACTTGTGCAGCCAAGGACACAGGGCTCTTCCCTCCAGCTCCTAATCCAAGGGCTGTCTTTAGGAGAGGGGCTGGACATCAGTGTTTCTCATTCTGCCCCCTGTTTTTGTTACTAAGGCTGTGTTCTGGGCAAGTGTGGCTCAGAGTTGGGAACTCGCTTCTTCCTCCCAATTCCTGCTCATGGAATAGAGGTTCTACCTTGGGTGCATCATCCCTGAGTATGCTGGGACCTGATCACCCTTACATGGGTTATAATTCATGGGTGATGCACACTTGGAGAGGCAAACTGAGAAGACCTGAGGCTACCTCACCCTCAGGTATTCAGCTCCTAAAATAGGGTATCACAAGAAAAGAGCTCCATTGTCCCCACTCTCAGCTCTAGAGCCACGGCTCTGCATTATCAGAGGTGATGCAGGCCCTAAAACTGAATCTGTTACCAAAGGAACTGATTTCAACAGAGTATGGAGAAGTTCAAACCTAAGGGCACTCTCAAAAACACTGGAAGTTGTGTTGAAAGGCAGTTGAAAAGAGATTGGGAGATTAATTGAGAGATCCAGACAAAGCTATAGGCTGGCTAGTTTTCTGGAGAGAAACTAAAAAGTGACACCTAGGAGGAGCCTTCCTGAGAACAGGCCAAACTTAAACAGTGACCTAAGCAACTAACCTTTCAAGAGAGCCTGGGTTGGATTATACCAAGTATACGGTACAATACATGCCCTCAGGGAATTTTTAAAAACAACAGGGCAATCAACTAGTAATTAGTGGAACTTAAAGGTTGGGTTTGGTCAGAGAAGAGATAAAGAGAGTTCTGCAGAAACCAATGTTCTGTTGTTCGGGGGTGTCTGGGTTCATACCCAAGTCCACACCCCATGAAGAATATCCAAGCCTTCCTCATGTGACAGGACACTGTAGACTTCAGTAAAAATAATCCAGCCAATTACTGAACAATTAAATAGAGAAATAATAATAAGCACTCTGTAGGACCAGTATGCAGAGTCCCTGCAATGTGTTATCTAAAATTTCCAGTTTTCAACAAAAAATTTGTGAGACGTGCAAAGACACCAGACAGTATTATGACCCATACAGCAAAATAAAAGTGAAAGTGTCAGTCGCTCAAGGATCTGTGAATCTTTGCAATCCCATGGACTATAATCTGCCAGGCTCCTCAGTCTGTGGGATTTTCCAGGCAAAAATACTGGAGTGGGTTGCTATTTTCTTCTCCAGGGGATTTTTGTGATCCAGGAGTTGAATTTGACTCTCCCACATTTCAGTCAGACATTTTCCCATCTGAGCCACTGGTGAAGGAGACTAGAACAAAAGCAGACAACAAAAACTTGTGAGAGCAGCCAGGTGTTGGATTTAGTAGACAAAGACCTTCAAGTTACCATTATAAATACGTTCAAAGGAAATATGCTCAAAGGACTAATGGAAACCATGATTAGAGAAATAAAGGAGGATATGATGACAATGCTACATCAAATAGAGCACACCAGTAAAGAAATAGAAATCATAAAGAGGAACCAAATGGAAATTCTGGAACTGAAAATTACAATAAATGAAGAAATTTCACTGAAGGCCAGTAGGTTTGAACTGGTAGAAGAAAGAATGATGAAGTGATGATGAAGATAGGATAATTGGGATTTCCTAGTTTGAGGAGTAGAAAGAAAAAGGATGAAGGAAAATGAAAGGAAGTTATTCAGACTGAAAGCAAGCATCTCCAGGCAGTAATTCAAATCAATTTTTTAAAAAAGGAAAGTACTGATAACTATAAAAGACAATATAGCTACATATTTCTTTTCTTCTCTTAACTGATTTAAGAATCGTGTAGTGTAATGGGCATGTAAGATATGAAAATGCAATCTATATATGTGTGTGTGTGTATATATATATGTATTCCAGTAATAGCACAAAGGGAATGGAGTGGAAGCACAGATGTACTGAGTTAAGTAAATGACTCCAGATGGTAACTGGAATCCAAATAGACAAATGAAGAGAACCATAAATGACAGATAAGCAAGTCAATATAACACAATCTATAAATACATGTTTGTTTTCCTCTCCTTGTTTAAAGTTATAAATATATAAAATTATATAAGGTAATTATTATGTTAATGTATTATTGATTTTTTAGATTCTATAGATTTACTATGTATAAGTAACACTGTGAAAGGGGAATGATTTGACTTGGCTGATCGTGACTGGGCTCACATATCTAAGACCTTCAAAGGGACAACTGGGTGGGCTGATTCGGCTCAGCTTCACATGGTCTGTCACCCTCCAGCAGGCTATCTTATGCTTATTGGCATGATAAGAAGTAGGTGTTTCAAGTAAGAGTAAAATTACATGGAGTCTGTTTAGGACCAGACCCATTACTAGCCCACCATCACTTCTACATTTTAGGTGGTAAGGCCAGTCTAGATTTAAGGGATATAAGCACCACATCTTGATTAGAGGAGCTGCTGAGTCACATTTTAAAAAATGAGAATGGGACAGTTTTGCCCATTTCTGCAAATAATCCACTACACAGTATTAGAACCATTCATCCTACACTTCCTTGTTTTCTTAAAACTTTTTTAAATTTTGGTGGTGAGGTAGCAGTTTAGTCACTAAGTCATATCCGACTCTTACAGCCTCATGGACTGTAGCCCTCCAGGCTCCTCTGTCCATGGGGTTTCCCACGCAAGAATACTAAAATGGGTTGTCATTCCCTTTTCTAGGGAATCTTCCCGAACCAGGGATTGAACTCGGCTCTCCTGCATTGCAGGCGGTCTCTTTACCATCCAAGCTACCAGGAAGCCCCATTAGCTAATTAGAAAATATATATGGAAATTGTGTGCATGTTTACCTAGATTTGAGAGATGGATCTAAGTGCCAAGAAGTCTGTTAAAATACAGATTCTTTATTGCCTCTGGGTAGATACAAGGTCATCTCAACCTCTCTTCTCCTTACACTCATGTTCAGTTGCACTTACTAGCTTTTATTTAAAACACTCCAAGTACTTTATCAAAGTTTAGAGATTTGCCTGTGCCATCTTTCTGGAATGTTCATTTGTCTTATCACATCTCTGCCTCATTCTAGGCATAGAAGATGATGTCAGTATCCTGGCCAAACCCTAACAGGCTGTACAATTTAGAGGCATATTTGCCTATCTTTCAAATGTCAGAACCTGTATTTCTTTTTTTCCCCCAATTTTAAAAACTGTATTTATTTATTTTGGCCATGCTGTGTGGTATGTTGGGTCTTAGTTCCCTGAGCAGAGATTGAACCCTCGCCCCCTGTGTTGGAAGCATGGAATCTTAACCACTGGATCACTTGAGAGGTCCTAGAACAGGCATTTCTTTGTGGTGTGAGGGCTTTTATTAGATCGTCAGAACCCACCCTGCCTAATTGCATGGTAGTGCAGAATGCTGAGGCATTATCTTCCCCTGGAAAGTGTGTTTTCTAACTCAGAAGTTTTTCAGTGCTATTAGGCTGATTACTAATGAACACTTTGTTTGCATTCTTCACTTCCCTGTCTGAATTCACTTCCCAGCTAGAGTTTCCTGGGATTGCTGGCTGTGATAGGCTGAACAGTGTTGTTGTGAGTCATTTGGTATCTGACTCTCTTGCAACCAGTGGACTGTAGCCCCCAGGCCCCACTCTGGGATTTCCCATGTCAGAATACTGGAATTGGTTGCCATTTCCTACTTCATGGTATCTTCCTGACCCAGTGATCGAATTTGCATCTCCTGCATTGCAGGCAGATTATCTACCACTGAGCCATCAGGGAAGCCCTAATAGGCTAAGTGGTGACCAAAAATAACCAGTTCCAAATCCCTTAAATCTCCAAATGTTTCCTTATATGGCAAGAGAGAATTCACATATAAGATTAAGTCAATGATCTTGAGGTGAAAGATTATTATGTATTATCTGATCAAGTCCAGATATAAACACACATGTCATTATTAGAAGGAGGCAGAGAGAGATTTGATACAGAAAGAGGAAATTTGGCCCCTGAAGCAAGATGCTACATTGTTGGCTGTGAAGTTGAAGAAAGGGGACAAGAAATAGAAGGAATGTATAGAGAGCCCTGGGGTCTGGAAAAGGCCATGAAACAGATTCTCCAGTGGATCCTCCAGAGGATGGCCCTGTTGGCAAGTTGTTAACAGCCCAGTGAAACTGTCATGAACTTTTTACCTCCAGAGTTGTACAAGACTATATATGTGTTGGTATAAGCTACCAAATCTGTTTTAGCAACCATAGGAATCTAATACAGATTTTGGTACCAGGAAGTAGGGTGCTGCTGCTGCTGCTAAGTCTTTTCAGTCATGTCCGACTCTGTGCGACCCCATAGTTGGCAGCCCACCAGGCTCCCCCATCCCTGGGATTCTCCAGGCAAGAACACTGGAGTGGGTTGCCATCTCCTTCTCCAATGTGTGAAAGTGAAGTCGCTCAGTTGTGTCCAAGTCCTAGTGACCCCATGGACTGCAGCCCACCAGGCTCCTTCATCCGTAGGATTTTCCAGGCAAGAATACTGGAGTGGAATGCCATCGCCTTCTCCAAGGGTGCAGTTGTAACAAATACCTAAAAGAAGAAGTTGCTTTGGAATTGGATAATGGCTATAGATTGGAGTAATTTTGAAGAGGATGACAGACAAATGATAGATTACCTTGAACAGTTAATAGAAATATGAATGTTGAAAGTGCTGCTGGTAAGGACTCAAATGGAAGTGAGGAACACAGTAGAGAAAGCCTATATTGTCATAGGGAATACCTAAATGATCATTAATAGACAATTTTTAGAAATATGAATGTTACAGATGTTGCTGGTGAAGACATATTTCTTAAAAAATTTAATTTTTTGAAGTTGATTTCCAATATTATGTTAATTTCAGATGTATAGCAAAATGGTTCATATACATAATCTTTTCAGATTCCTATCCCTTATAGGATATTGCAAAATATTCAGTATAGCTCCCTGTGCTATCCAGTAGGTCTTTGTTGATTATCTATTTTATATATGGTAGTGTGTATCTGTTAATCCCCAAACTCCTAATTTATCTATTCCCCTCCTTCTCCTTTGGTAACCATAGGCTTGTTTTGAAATGGTTGTTCATCTATTTCTGTTTTGTATATAAGTTCATTGTTTTGGCTTTTGGGGGGTTCCACATGTAAGTGATAGCATATGATATGTGTCTTTCTCTGTCTGACTTCATTCACACAGTATAACAATCTATAAAGTCCATCCCTGTTGCTGCAAATGGCATTATTTTGTTCTTTTTAATGGCTGAGTAGCATTCCATTGTATATATATACCACATCTTTTTTATTCATTCACCTATTGATGGACACTTAGGTTGCTTCCATGTCTTGACTATTGTAAATAATGCTGCAATGAACATACAGGTACGTATATCTTTTTGAATTACACTGTTCTTTGACTATATGGCCAGGAGTGGGATTGCTGGATCATATGGCAACTCTATTTTTAGTTTTTACGGAATCTCCATACTGTTCTCTATAGCAGTTGTACCAACTTATGTTCCCACGAACAGTGTAGGAAGGTTCCTTTTTTTCCCACACCCTCTTCTGGTGAAGATTTGGAAGGAAATATGGAGCATGATTTTGGAAACTTGAGAGGATTCTTGTTACACAGTAGTATAAATTTTAGGTGAGTTGTCTCTTGCAGTTATGTAGAGAGCAGAACTTAAAAGGCAATGAATTGAAAATTTAGCTTAGAAATTAAATTGTAATTTAATTGTGCAAATTAAATTGTAAGCTAAATTTTAAATAAATTTCAGTTAAATAGAGCAGATTTCCAAGATAAGTGTTGAAAGCATGCCCTTGGTTCTTCTTGCTACTAGTAGTGAAAATGGTAGAGAAAAGACAAATTGAGGGAAGATCTGTTACTCAAAAAGGAACTTAGGACTAAAGATACAAGAAAGTCTCAGCCTGTCCAGTTTGCAAAAGTACATTAAAATGAAAGGATTCACTGTCAGGAAAGTGTCCTGTAGAGAAAAATGTCAAGGATGTAGCTAGATATTTTTTGCTAGTTAGCTCCAAGGTATCAGAATACCAGAATATACAAACAGAGGGCTCCATGAAGCAAAATGGGCTGTGACTCATCTCAGTAGAAGCAAGGAATAGAGAATCTCTGAATGAGCCTTTTGTGTAAGGGCATGGATTCCTTAAGACACACATGGGAGACTACAGGATTCTTGAGCATGTTAAATCAGCATGAACAATGCCATCTCTAACTGAAAGGATAAATAGAAGATGAAATGAAAGGAGGCTGTGGGGCTCCCAAAATCTGACAAGCAGAAAACAGGCTGATAAAGCTACTCAGCTGCAAACATGTGTTCCATTCAAAATAAAGGCAAGATGATTCTGAAGGGACAGCCCAGGGCCTAGAGGGCAGAGCTATGGTCAAGGGGTGAAGTCCTAGAGTCAGAAGGAGGAGCCTCAAGCCACAAAGAATTATTTCCAGGCCTTGAAACCCATGGAGGTTTGCCTGCTTGAATATTGAAATTGCTGGAATCAGAGGGTTCTTTCTTCTACTTTTGCTTTGGGAATTGAAATAGCAGTAACTATTATCAGCTGTACATGAACCAGAAACAAGCAGAAACACAGACTTTGTAGAGATGACAATTAAAATGAGGGAAAAAAGAAAATGAGAAGCACATCTCTTGTGCTTTGGCTTCACCAAGGACAGCCAGGAAGAAAACATCTGGACTTAAACTGAGTGCCAAGTGCACTTTCCCTCTCTTTACAATGTTTACCAGGTTCTGATGAATCCATTAAGCATCTTATCGTAAATTCTAAAATGATCCAGAGATATTTTTCAAACTGTAAAAATCAAGACACATAATAAACACGAGGTGAACATGAGTTCACCTCCAATACTTTGGCCACCTGATGCAAAGAGCTGACTCACTGGAAAAGACCCTGATGCTGGGAAAGATTGAGGGCAGGAGGAGAAGGGGATGACAGAGGACGAGATGGTTGGATGGCATCATTGACTCGATGGACACAGGTTTGGGTGGACTCCAGGAGTTGGTGATGGACAGGGAGGCCTGGCGTGCTGTGGTTCATGGGGTCACAAAGAGTCAGACATGACTGAGCGACTGAAGTGAACATGAGTTAAAAGATTTTATTTTACTCTGTGAAGAAGTGGAAAAGTGTTATAACTTGTTCCAAAGAGAAATCAAATGTTGGATACAGGAATACTGTTCGAGAATATTTAAATGAATGTGTACACGGAAGCAAAACTGATTTCATGACATCATGAGACGGGGACAATTTAATCTCTACTATATAGAATCTCTTATATGTTTGTGAGTAACCCCAACTAACCAAAGATTTTCAAAGACCTCAAAGACAGTACAAGGCTAGAAGCAGATAGTGTGGTCTGGTACCCTAAAGAGAGGGAAAAGTTTGCCAGGGAAACATCTATACAATGTTATAGTCAAGTACACTTCCCTCGATATCAGGGGGCAATGGGGTGACCAGGTTTCTGACATGGATGTGGCTTGGCTGAGGCCTGATTAGGGCACAGTGGAAACCAGTGACATCCCAAAGTTGAGGGTGTCGCAGAGGTAGCCCCCTGATCAATGGGGGACTAGAGCACAGGGATAAAATGTGTTGGGCTCAGTGCACATGTCTTAAGAGACTCAGTCCAGCAGGAACATCAAGCAGAGCTTGATCTGCAGAATCAAAGCCAGCAAGCAGCATGTCGGAAGAACGAAGTGAGGACTGTTCTTACCAGATATCAGCCCATCCTGTACCCTCCCTGCTGCAGTTCCCCGTGTGCCTCTTGGACTGTCTTCTGCAAGAGGATGAATATGTCCACACCCTGAGTTCATCCAAACAGATTTCCTTCTTTTCCATGCTCAGTTATCTCACTGACAACATTCTGGCTGGATCTGGTCTGTGCTGAGGCCAATGGCGGTGTGCAGGTCTCTCCACAGGGTGTGGAGAACCTGGGGGGCAACGCAGAACCTCATCACCACTTGACGAGTGCGCCCTTCACTCTGCTTGATGAGCTGCCTGGATCCAGAAGGAATGGCTTAAGCTGGGTCCCCAGAGCTTGGCAGGAGCCTTCATAACCTCAGTCCAAGGCACAGTTTCTCAGCTGAGGAACCCCAGCTTCTGTCATCAATAAATCCTCTTAAAGTATTTAAATCCATGTCTGTGCTTCTGACTGCTCTCTCTCTGTCATTTGTTGTTGAGGCGCCTGGGGGACATTGGTGAGGGATCCTCTCATGGAGAGTGGAGGAGTGAAAGGTGTGGCCAGGGTGGGATGCTGAAATCTGTGATTTCAGGGGATGGTTTCAGTGGTGACAGTGTGGGGAGTGATTCTGGGGGGATCGCTGACTGAGGATTTGGGGTGAAGACTTCCTCACTGGCTCTGAGGCAATCTGGGCTGGGAGGTTGTGAAGTTGGCTGGAGAGGGGGCATGTTGAATTCCACGAATGATGGTGGTAACTTGGGAGGGGCTACAAACAGTGATGGACAAGCTGAAGGCTTTATTCATCATGGGGAACACCTGAAAGTGGTGATGATGACAAGGGGGATGGATAGAGAGGAAGAGCATCTGGCATGAAATTTATTCATGATGGGAAATATCTAAAATCAGAGGTGATGGCAATGGGGTGAATGGAAAGGGTGGTGTAGAAGTTGGTGTTAACTTCATGGGGCAGGACATTTAGATGGAGATCAAGGAATGATGGGGAAACCATAGAGAAATACGCATGAAAGAAGTTGTTGTCTGGTTTGTTTCATTTATTTATATCATGCTTCATTCCAGAAAATATTAGTAATGTTTTTTACCATGTTGGGTAATATCAGTGCTGTGTTTTCGGTAGAATGTAGCCTTCTATCCTCTTGTGGACACGAGTAAATTAGCCTGGACCTGGTTCTCACATCATTGCTGGTGCTTGGGCCTCTGTGAAAACCTCAGCCTGCTGAATTTTGTGTGGAGACAGAGAGTGGGAGTGCTATACAGGTGAGGAAGCCAGGGCTACATCTGGAACCAGACAGTCCTCACCCTAGTTCCCTTTCTGCCCCCCTCTGTTTGGTGACATCCTCTCTTTCCCCTCCTTTCACTGTTGATGGTAGCTTGAAGCTGACTTAGCTTTTGGCAACTTCTCAGGAGTATCTTGAGAGTAACCATGTCAGGTGTGCTTGGAACTTGATGGAGCTGGTGCTTGTTTAATCGACTTTTCTTGGGATATTAATATATGTATAATTATGGCTGATTCACATTGTAAAGCAAAAAGTCGCTCAGTTGTGTCCAGCTCTTTGGGACCCCATGGACTATACAGTCCATAGAATTCTCCAGGCCAGAGTACTAGAGTGGGTAGCCTTTCCCTTCTCCAGGGGATCTTCCCAACCCAGGGATCAAACCCAGGTCTCCCGCATTGCAGGTGGATTCTTTACCAGTTGAGCCACAAGGGAAGCCGAATTATCCTCCAATTAAAGATAAATTTTAAAAAAATTAATAAACTTTTCTCTCACTGTCAAGATGGATGTTCACCACACAGATTTGTAAATCATTAACGAGAGCCATGGCACCCTCCTGGCCTTAGCCAAGCCTCCCTCTTACCCTCCTGCTTATTTGAGTGGCCAGCAGGCTTCTCCCCAGTGACGGCAGGTAGAGAGTGTCCTTCAGCTGGTCACATGACACCAGCCATGCCACCCTGTCCCCGAAGTGGAGCATCTTTATGTCCAGGGCATGGTACCTCACCTTCCAGTGACTTTCAGACAACAGGGAGTGCCTCCAGGGTGGGTGGTGCCAGGGACTCAATCATGGTACTCACATCCTGCCAGGTTGGTTAAATAGCTGTGTGGTTGCTGAAGTGGTTGATTTTGGCTTATGGCTGCGGCATGTTTTAGCACTGAATATAGTCGTCAGGATACCTCACCGGAAGTCACACCAGAGGATCCACTGAGGACAGAGAAGTCATAGTAGGTGGATGAACCGTGTCAGGTTAGCAGGTCTTTGTGCTCAGTGTCACCTTCAGTCCATGCCGGGTCAGCACTAGTGGCGCTGTGGCACCCGCAGGGAGCCGGGCTTCCTGGGCTCTTTAGACTCTCTGTTTGATGACTAGGTTTGCAGGTTGAGCTTTTCTGACCTCGTGTGGGCAGGCCATGTGCAGAGTCACGTGGACAGGGGAGACTCGGGCAGCGCTGCACCGCCATCCCTTTAAGAACTCCCAGCTGTGCCTGTGGGTTCACAGGAGACACGGGGGCCCTGGGCAGCTTGTCCTTTAGCCAACTGCGGCACCCTGCCACACCCCTCTCCTCCCCAGGACCGGGGTCCTCCACCAGGGGAGGGAGGCAGGCAGAGGCTGAGAACCACTGCCCTTGGGAACGCAGGAGTCACCCAACGTTAGGCTTTTTGTGCATTTTGAAAAGACAGAAGGGGACTGGTGAGGGAGGATTTGTTCTCACTTGAGCCCTGCAGAGACCAGTGACAACCAGTGCCCTTGGGAGTGGGGAAACTAAAGCCAGTGTGAGTGGGAGCCAGGGCTAGGGAGGGCGTGCCTGCCAAACCAGCTCTGTGACCACAAGCAGTGTCAGGGCAGGCTGGGGCCAGACACCAGACACGGGTCAGCACAGGCGAAAACATGTGTGAGATGACATGAGCCCAGGAGTCCAGCCTGGAAAGACCTTGGAGAGTAGTGTCAGATTGCTGTTGGCGTGAACACCAGGCCTGGGAGTAAGGCTGGCCTCCCTCTGAAGACAGCCTCTGAGAAGAGGTTTCGAGGGCCCAGGCTCCCCTGGCCCCTGAATCTGACAGGTCCTGTAGGAAGTTGCCAGAGACCACCTGACTCTTTACAAAGGGCTTTCAGAGCCTCGAAGTGAGATTCAAGGAAGAGGAGACTATATGAACACCAATATATGATGGCCCTAGAAAACAAATTACAAAGTGGCCACGTAGCAGATCTAATCTAGTCAGCAAATGGAATTATTAGGCCTACAGTGACTGTCTTTTTAAAAATTTATTTATTTATTTTTGGCTGTGCTGGTCTTCATTGGTGTGCACGGGCTTTCTCTAGTTGCAGCAAGCAGGGCCTACTCTCTAGTCATGGTGCAAGGGCTTTTCATTGCTGTGGTCTCTCTTGTTGCAGAGTACAGGCTCTAGGCTTGTGGGCTCAGTAGTTGTGGCTCTCAGGCTCTAGAGCCCAGGCTCAAGTAGTTGTGATTCAGACGTCAGTTGCTCTGCAACACGTGGGATCTTCCTGGACCATGGATTGAACTCGTGCCCTCTGCATTGGTAGGCAGATTCTTTACCACTGGCCCACCCTGGAAGTCCCCTACAATGACATTTATAAAGGAAAATTCATTATCAAGCAACATTTATGAATCAAGAACTTTTTGCCTGAAAAAATTTTTTGGTGAAAATCAAAATATCTGGCCATCCATGGCTATAGTCCAGTGATGTCTGACTGCTTGTACCGTTCTACTGGGCTTTTCCTTTCTCTGTTGTATCTCACAGGTGACCCATTTCACTCATTTATAGCATAATGCTGGCTCCTAAAGATATTTGAGTTCATTGTTTCCATTGTAAATTAATTGTAAAACCACAATTTTATGAAAGATAAAATCTTCTCGTCCAATAAATTAGTGTAGCATAGTGCTCTTCAAACTGTTTTGGTATAGTGTCAATATTTTCTGTTACTGTGCAAGTTCGTTGCAAACTGATACAGCTTTATTTTACGTGACTATTATGAAGCTCATATATGACACTTCACTGAAGTTCAGCCACACCTGGACTAATACATTTTCTGTTCAACAAGATGATTCCACTCACCTAAGTGTTGTTGCACAGCCAGACTGCTAGAATGGTCAGTAAATGCTAACTTGTGATTTCTGTAGGTCTTGTTGCTGACTAGTAGACAATAATGACCCCATGGCAGTACCCAAATCATGTTTGCAGAGCAGTGCAATAGTAAATTTGTTTCATTTTATTCTTTGAGGAGTATGGTTTCAAATCTAAGGAAAGGCAATGAGGAGGCCCTGAGTTTAGTGTTTCATTTAGCATTTCTCCTTCAGAGTCCTTAATGTGGACAAAAAGGTTAAGCACATGCTCAGTTGCTCAGTCATTGCAACCTCATGGACTGTAGCCTGTCAGGCTCCTCTGTCCATGGGATTTCCCAGGCAGGAATGCTGGAGTAGAGAGGGCATTTCCTTCTCCAGGGGATCTTCTTAACCGAGGGATCGAACCCTGGTCTTTTGTATCTCCTGCGTTGGCAGGCGGATTCTTTTACCACTGAGCCACCTGGGAAGCCCCACACAAAAGATTATATTACTCTCTTATATTTAGGGTTCTCGAATCACTGTGGGGAAAATATCTCTAAACTTCTGTAAATACACAATCAACTAAAGCAAAAAACTGGTTTGCAGGGAGGCAGGTTAGATTCTGTTGTTGTGAGATCCTTAGGTTCTGTGATGTAGTATGAGGAGAATTCACCCACTGAACTGTGAAGAGAGTCTTCATGTCACAGTGGGGCAAAATAGTGAAAGAAGAAGGGGGCAAACTGGGTTCTGATCTCCCGTAAGTGTAGTTGACTTGGGGCCCGTCAGCTTCCGTGGCTATACAATGTGGTGCTGATGTGCTTAGTCGTGGCTGACTCCTTGCGACCCCATGGACTGTAGCCCGCCAGGTTTCTCTGTCCATCGAATTTTCCAGGCAAGAATACTGGAGTGGGTTGCCATTTCCTTCTCCAATACAGTGTGGAGGTTGGACTAAATTATCTCAGAGATCTGCTTGAGGTGTACAGTTCTCAGCTTATGATCTTTTCCTAGCTTCCCTGATAGCTCAGTTGGGTAAGAATCCACTTGCAATGCAGGGGACCCCGGTTCGATTCCTAGGTCAGGAAGATCCTCTGGAGAAGGAAAAGGCTGCCCCCTCCAGCATTCTGGCCTGGAGAATTCCATGGATTGTGTAGTCCATGGGATCACAAACAGTTGGACACAACTGGGCAACTTTCACTTTCATGATCTTTTCCTAAGGAAAGTTCTCTACTTAAAGTGGGTAAACAGGGCACAGAACAGGGATTTTTATTTTTTAGAGTATTCATTTTATAGCTGAGGCCACTTTGGCCCAGAGATGCTGATGAGTTCTCCCAAGGTCCCATGGCAAGTGGGTCGCAGGGTAGGGATGAGAATCCAGCTCTGCTGCCTGCTGTGGAGGCTCTTCCTCTGCTATATCCTGATAAATGGGTGGTCTTGACATAGGAAGTTTTTAATGATCTCCTCTGGGGGAAGAAAGCCAAATGCTTCAATATAGAGGTGTTGATTTCTTACAAAAAGTGTAATTTGGTTTCTGGGAGAATATATTGGCTTGGACCTAAAGTACGTTCTAGTTCTTTTATAAGATGGTGCTGCTGCTGCTGCGTCACTTCAGTTGTGTCCGACTCTGTGTGACCCCATAGACAGCAGCCCACCAGGATCCCCCGTCCCTGGGATTCTCCAGGCAAGAACACTGGAGTGGGTTGCCATTTCCTTCTCCAATGCATGAAAGTGAAAAGTAAAAGTGAAGTCACTCGGTCGTGTCCAACTCTTAGCGACCCCATGGACTGCAGCCTACCAGGCTCCTCATCCATGGGATATTCCAGGCAAGAGTACTGGAGTGGGGTGCCATTGCCTTCTCCATAAGATGGTGCAGAGACACCCAAATGAACTTTTTGACTGACCCAGTATATTGTTAAAATGTAGCTCAGTTCATTTCAGTCGCTTAGTCGTGTCTGACTCTTTGTGACCCCATGAATCGCAGCACGCCAGGCCTCCCTGTCCATCACCAACTCCCGAAGTTCACTCAGACTCATGTCCATCGAGTCAATGATGCCATCCAGCCATCTCATCCTCTGTCGTCCCCTTCTCCTCCTGCCCCTCAAGGTACCATAATTCAGTTTCTTTAGTCTCAAGGAAATTTAGGAATAGTCAGTTTGTATAAACAATTTATCAGGATATGTCACTCAGAACAGAACCCCTTTAAGAGATTTTATAATCAACTGTAGTCCATTATAGTAGTATCATTCGAAGATAGGAAAATATTACACACTCAGATAATCATAGGTAAGGGCATTTTTGAGTTACAGACATGGGCATACAAGCATGGAAAAACAGAGATTATAGCTTCAATGTTATAATTTTAGCCATGGCTCAAGTAAATATCAAAAAGTGTTCTTCTCTAGAGGGTATGGTTTGAAGAAGCTAATAGACAAACAAAGACTGGAAAACCAGTTTCTCTGTTGTCTCTCACTCAGTGGAGCCTAGATCTCTGTGAACCTATTTCAAGAGGTCACCAGATGGTCAGATCCTGAAGCCAAATTCTCTACCATTTCTGCCAACAATGGGAATAACTTATCAGCTATAAATGAACAAAAACAAAGCAACTACAAAATTACTTCAGAGGAAAATTTTAAAATTAAAATTAGAAAATCATAGAAATCCTCTTGGTTTCCATGAGGCTTTGGAATCACCTAGAAGAAACAAGACACTCCTGGGCTTTAATTGAGAATGTGGCACTTTTCTGTCTTGGGAGTTTACCTGGCTCTGACAGGGAAGTCCATGGGCATATCCATGTGACCTCCAAAACAGTTAAAAGATATTTTTAAACTGAGAAAATCATGACACTCTTAAAGATATGAAATGTACATATATTCAAAGAATCTGTTTAACTCCTGAGGGGATTGGCAGATGGTATAACAAAAGGTAACCTGAAGAACAAACATAAAAGTTTTGAAGCAGAGTATTTTAAATGTGTAATTGGAGGCACGATTGGTTTTATTACAATATGAGAAGGGAGACAAATGGATCTCCCCTGGACAAGGCATTCAGTATGTCTCTCAGAGCCACCAATTTATACAGGGATGTGAACCAGTTCAAAGATAATCCAAGCCTAGGCTTAGATAAGCTGAAGTGGTGTCCCAGAGACAGGGCTGTGTTTCCATTAAAACATTCTTTTTCTCTCCATGCCCCCTGTTTGTTTATTTATTTTTACTAGACTGTTACAGTGAAATAGAAAGAGTTCCCTATAAAAAGAGGTTCCTATCACAACCATTTCTAGGCCAGTCCTGATCCCGGCCCAGTGGCCACTGATGACATCACAAAGCCTGAGCTGTCACAAAGGCAGCTCCCTGAGCAATAAGAGACCTGAGCAAGGGGACACAGCCAGCAGAGAGAGACTGGCATCTCAGGAGGCCCCAGCCAGCGGGATCATCAGTCTGGGCTGATAGAGGCGGCATCCAGCCGACACCATGTCTCGGAGAAGACACCTCCAGAACTGCCATCGCAGTAAGAGACACTCCCTCTCCCGTTCCACCAGGGCTGAGCTGCAGTTCCCCGTGAGCCGCGTGGACCGCCTCCTGCGAGAGGGGCAGTTCGCCAGCCGTCTGAGCTCAGCGACACCCGTGTTCCTGACTGGCATCCTTGAGTACCTGACGGCCAACATCCTGGACCTGGCGGGGAAGGAGGCCTGCACCAACCACAGGGTACGCATCAGCCCGGAGCATGTGCAGACGGCGCTGATCCACGATGAGAATCTCCGCCGCCTCTTCCAGCCCAGTGCCTTCTCTCAGCCCGCAGCTTCACCGCCCGCTCCCGAGAAGTAGGGATGCCCAGGCCCCTGAGCCCAGCCACACCTCATCAGTAGCTTCATCTCGCCCCAAACTGCCCACAGATGGGGGAGGCCTGGTCTGCCCTTAGCACTGCTATTAAAGCGTTCATGGCTGTGCTTGTAACTGCTTGCTTTCTGTCATTTGTCCTTGAGGCGTCTGGGCGACATGGGGTGGCAGGAGGGTCCTCTCATGAGGGATGGAGGGGTGGAGTGGGTGGTCAGGGAGGGTTGCTGGAATCCTGAAATCGGGGAGTGGTTTCCGATGGTGACAATATTGTGTGTGGTCCTGGGGGGCGTCGCTGGCTGAGGTTGTGGGGCAGGACTTCCTCACTGGCTCTGAAGGAGAACACACCAGGGGGTTGGGAGGTTGGCATGGAGAGGGCCTGTTGAATTCCCAGAAGGATGGTGGTAATGGGGGAGGGGCTGAAAACCGTGAGGGAGGAGCCTAAGGCTTTATTCCTGATGCTGCTGCTAAGTCGCTTCAGTCGTGTCCGACTCTGTGTGACCCCATAGACGGCAGCCCACCAGGCTTCCCTGTCCCTGGGATTCTCCAGGCAAGAACACTGGAGTGGGCTGCCATTTCCTTCTCCATATTCCTGATGGGGAACATCTAGAAGTGGGAGGTGAAGCCAAGGGGGCTGATTGAAGAGGATGGCAGAGCAGTCAGTGTGAACTTAATGGGGCAGGACTTTTACATGAAGATTGAGGAGTGATGGGGAAACCATAAAGAAATACACGTAAGAGGAATTACGGCTATGTTGAGTTCATGTATTATTTACTTTACCGTCGCATTCCAAAAAAGAGACTTGAGACAGGGCTTATTAGGCAGTGCTGTGACACTCTCTGTGGACGTTCATCAGATGGCAAAGGGCCCCCTCTGCTGCCTCCTGGCCTGTCATACAGGACTGGTCAGAGGCTGCCCAGCCGGCTTTAACAGAGGGGTCAGTGGACCTGGGTTCGCCATCCCTGTTCACCATTTCTGGCTGTGTGATCTTGGACATCCATTTGTCTCCTGTGAACAGCAGCTCCCTCATCTGTAAAACAGGGATAATCAGAGTTCCTCCATCTTGGGGTTTTCCTAGAGATGAAGTCACTATGTGCCTATAAACTGTGACTTAACACAGAGCCTGGCACAGGCCACACCCTTAACAGATGGCTGCCTGTGTCTCCCTCCCCAGCTGCTTAGACAGGTCCCCCAGGGGGCGGCCAGGCCTGGTTCAGTTATTCTGTTGACATACAGAATCTCTGCTTTTGGGGGCGAAGTACAAAGTAGGTAGCCCAGAAAAACATATTTCAAACTTCTGACCTCCACAATTAAAATCAAATAAATGTTTTATTTTTTTATTTAAGCCAAGTCTGTGGTAATTTGTAAGTGCAGTTTTAGGAAACTAATGGAGCTGAGGAATGAACTTTTGCAATCTTTTAATAAAAGCAGACAGATTTGAGGAAACTAGAGCAAACTCTCTAACAAAACTTAGTCTTTTTCACTGAGCAAATGAAGTTCTCAGATTTGAGTTCAATATTAAATTTGATACTAAATTACCAGAAGCTGTTTTTTTAAATTATATGAATAAATTCATGAAAGCTAAGTCAGACTTGGAAAAATGTAATACAAATTTGTGCTGGTTTTCAAAGTTGATTTCCGTATACCTTCTCTACTTTTCAATATTGAGTACATACATACTTAATTTTGTATTTCAGTGCCATCTTTCCTATTCTGGACAAAATGTCATTTTACTTTAGAACAGAAATATTCTCTTTTTTCCTGAGTTTTGAGGCTCATAGTAGAGTCTCAGTGATGTATATTAATTAAAATTTTTAATTAAAGTCACTTTTATTTTGCAGAGAGGTCTGGGGGTCCATGACTGTGTACGTCATGTGATTTTTACTAGACTAGGTCACATACATACCTAACCCACCTTTTCTAGCTACACACATTCCTTATATGTACAGCTTCTCAGTGTTACAAAAGTGAGCATGTTGATCAACAGAACTGAAGATGTAGCCTCCTTGCAGCATGTACAGATAAGCACAAATGTATAAATTAAAGCTATAGCTAAATAGTGTTTCATTGTATTTTAAATAATAAAACCACCCATTATGGAACTCAATTTAGTGTCATCCAAGGTTTTTAGTTACCTAAGGATTTTGAAATGCTCTCAAGCGGACATATCTAGAACTTTATTATTGTGGAAATTTAGGTTTGTCTGCAAAATAACTGGATTTGATTAAACGGATTTTTCAAGTCTTAAAGCTTTATTGGAAGGAATTCTAGGTCCTTTGATCAGTAAAAGTGTATAAGTTTTGGAAAAAAAAATACCAAGTAGCTTAAAAAAGTTTGCTTGTATTACATCTAAATGAAGGATGATACAGTTTTCACAAAACCTGAACTGTTAAGCTAGACTTGTTTGGTAAAAATTTAACCACATTTTATGAGAAATCTGTATGCAGGTCAGGAAGCAACAGAACTGGACATGGAACAACAGACTGGTTCCAAACAGGAAAAGGAGTATGTCAAGGCTGTATATTGTTACCCTGCTTATTTAACTTATATGCAGAGTACCTCATGAGAAAGGCTGGGCTGGAAGAAAC
>SJYC01038104.1:0-10483 GCA_006408675.1 Madoqua kirkii
AAGTACTCCCATTTTATATTTGTAAAACATACTATTTTTTTAAAAAAATGTCCAACCCTGATGAATTTTAAGTGTGTGTTACTCAAAACAGATGCTTTTAAAGAAACTTAGGTCTTTGTGGGATGTTGTGGAAATTTTTCCTTATTGCATTTTGTGTGGTACCGAGCAGAGGGAATGACCTGTCCTGAGTTATCTAGCAATAAAATGACATCCAAACCATCTGGTCCTCTTTTTAAATATTTTAGCTCAGTTTGGTGAGGCTACTGGCCAAAAGAGGGAAAATCCCATATCTGAAATGCTGGAGGACAGAGATCTATTTGTAAGTGAAGGTTTTGAAGAAGAAAATAAACATGAGCTCATCCCTCCTGATTTGGCTAGTGTTCACTGACTGGGTCCATTTAACTAAAACAATGAAACTCAAAAAAACAATGAGACTCATCTCTAGATCAAATACACTCCTGATTAGTGTTACTCCTTTTTGTCACTTGATTAAAATGTGTACATAGTGGGTAAGGGATTCAATAGCAGAGGATATGAACTAGCTTAACACAGTCATCCAAAAATGGTACATATTGGCACATCCCTGGTGGTCCAGTGGTTAAGACCCTGCACTTCCAATGCAGGGGACGTGAGTTTGCACCCTGATCTGGGAACTGAGATCCCACATGCTGTGTGGCACAGCCAAAAAATAAACAAATAATACAAAAATGGTACCTACTTAAGTAAATTAATCACAGCCCAGATGCTGGTCCTCCAAGGGTTCAAAAGCAGATCAGACATAGATTCAAGCTAAACTAGACACAGAGGGTTCCATTGGGAGGACCAGGACATCCATTTCTTGAAGGGAGAGCTCTAGGGGAAGCCAACTGTAACCAGAAGTCTCCAGAAGAAAGTTAAACTCGAGCAAGAGTGAAATAGTTGTCTGCTTTGAGGTACTGATGACATGAAAATTTGCTAGACTGAGTCCTCATCACCCAACATGGTGCATGTACTATTGGGAACAAATAGTTAATTTTCACTTGGGGCCCAAATACTTCTGCTTGGGTCTGAGTCTGGCTGGGCACTGTCAGCATGTCGCTCTCTGGATCTCCTCTGTCTTGTTCCACACTCATTGTCTCCTCTTCTCCATCCTGTGTTTTTCCAAAAGGACTGGATGCCCAGCATTTTGATTCCATGTTACTAAATGATACAGTCCTGTCCTGCCTTCTAGAGGAAACATCTTGATTTTCTTGATAAAATTTTGGCTATTTCTGATCTCCTTGATCATTCATTTATAAATCATTTCCATTAGTCCAGATATAGATGGGTAAAAATCCATTCAGGGCTAATTTTGTTAAACTCTCACTGACTAATTTCATTTTTCTTATATCTATGTTTGATTTCCCATCTTCTCTGTCACCATCCTGTGTTACTCCACCCCTCCCTCTTTTCTCCTCAGGAGTAGACTCTTGGACTTGTAGAAGGCAGACTTGCATATACTTAAGCCCAAGGCAAAGATAACCAGAAGCTTCAGGTCAAGCATTTTTATAGCTCTCAATACAATTTTATTGAAGAGTCACATAGGACATTCTAAATCTGACATTGCAAATACACAGTATGTGTTAAGTGAACCTGGCTGTGATGATAGCATATTCATTATCTGAGTTACCAAGTGCTTTTCCTATTTTTACCTGAAAATAGATGAGACACAGAAGGGGCAGAAACAACAGCTGTGCTATTTATCTGAGAGAGACTGCATCTGATGGAAAAAGCAAACCTTTGTATGTCTATGGGTCTATTTCTGCTGTGTAAATAAACTTGGTTGCCAAAGGAAAAGGGTAGATAGGCATTGATTAGGAGGATGGGATTAACATATACACTACTATATATAAAATGGATAACTTAACAAGGACCTAGTGTATAGCACAGGGAATTCTACTCAATATATTGTAATAACCTATATGGTAAAGTAATATGAAATACACACACACACACAATCACTGTGCTATACCCCTGAATCTAACATGATATTGTAAATCAGCTATGTCCTCAGTTTCTTAGTTGGTTGGAGTCTTTGTGACCCCATGGATTGTATTCCACCAGATTCCTCTGTCTATGAGATTTCCCAGGCAAGAATACTGGAATGGGTTGCTCTTTACTTCTCCAGGGGATCTTCCCAACCCAGGGATCGAACCCACACCTCTTGTGTCTCCTGCATTGACAGGCAAAGTCTTTGCCACTAGTGCCACGTATTAAAAAAAAAAAGCCCAAACCTTTCTGATGAGCCCCATTTTCTCTTAACCTTGTTATTTCCTTTTCATGTCAATCTTGGCATCCTCTGAGCCTTACAGCCTTTAAGACTTTGGAAATGGGTTAAAGGCCTGCAGTATATTTAAAGAGTCTACTACACTCACTGAGATCTGGTCAGTTTCCCCCTAGTGGAATTGCTCTGGTTCTATGGGAAGCAGTTCAGTTCTAGGTCATTTCAGCAAAGTTCTGGTTGCATTATATTATGCAGAGAACAAACACATGAGGACTTTGGAAAGTTAAAGAGGCCTTGGACTAGAGCCTGTCCTTTCAGATTTGAGAATTTGAGGTCAATCTGAACTTGGAAACTGGGAGACCCCAAAGCAATCTAGGAATAAGTATCTAGTTGCACTTGGAAATCTGGCTAGAATCAACACAACCAAGTGTCACATGCATGTAGATTGTAGTTCAGAGACCTAGAGGGAGGCTGAGGAACATTGTTGTGGGATGATGCCAAATCCCCAAACCCAGTAGGGCATGCTAAGAGCTATCATTCTTAAGGGGATGCACAGAAAGAACCGAGGTACCAAGCCAATGAAAGAATGTGCTCAAGAATTAATGTGAAGGAGAGGGCCTGGTGAGCTTAAGTTGACAAAATGGAAGTCTTAAAACAACTATCTTGCAGTATGTACTATAGATCTGGTATAGTTCACAACCATGTACGTCATAAGATATAAACCTATATTGAAAATAAAACGTCACCCAGTAGTTGAAGTTCCTGTGTTCTCTGATTGCATCTCTGAATTTCCTTGTATTATGCTATGAATGTATGTGGCCTTAACTAGATGTAATGTGTTTGAAAATTATTTCCTTCATGTATAAGCTGTTAATGTTATTTTGCATGAATTCTTCTGCAAGTGTTTTCATTCAACATTATGTTTGTGAGAGAAATTTAGGTTGATGGCGTGCAGCACTGGTTCGTATTTATTTTGTTAGTAGTGCTTTTTAATGTTGTCGTTCTAGTTTCGGGGAGGGAGGAAGGGAGGGCAGGGTAGAGCCACTTAAGGGACCTGTCCTGTTGTGAACAGTCCAGGCTGTCCTAGTGACCCAGTTCACCCATGGGTCAGCTATAAGGGTGGTGACAGGATCTGGCTGGTAGAGGATGCTCATTATAATGGAAGAAACTGAACTGACATAGAAAACTTGGAATCAACTAAATATAAGTAACTCTTTGATGCTGTAGGAAGTACAATAGATATTTCATCAGTGCATGTTTACAGATTGAAAAGTGGTGTTTGGGTTAGGTACATCACTGTTTTGAATACTAGACACACTTACAAGTGCTTTGGGGAAAATCACCTAATTAATTTTTCTTTCCTTTGTTTCCTCCACCTTTGCAGTATTTTCTGGATTCCGTCCCAGCAGATCTGTTTTCTGCTCTGTAGCTTCCTGCAGTAACACTGAGCATCATTAGGGTAACTCAGCTGCCACTGGACTATATATCAAAGCGAAGGCTTTGGAGATCTTTTCAGTTAAAACAATAATGACTTTCTTGAAATGTAATCCCAGTGGAGCTTGTTTTCTGTGTTGCCTGGAAGAATCCTTACCTACCATCAGCAGATCTTCAGAGACCCTATAAAAGCTTCTGTTCATCAAGCAACTGAGTGACTTGAGTTATTCACGGGGACCTTAAGAACTGTGGGTATCGATTTACCTGGAAAATTCAACCACTGCCACTCAGGACTACTGCTGAAATACCATGTCTAAGAACTCTGAGTTCATCAACCTGTCATTTTTATTAGATCATGAGAAGGAGATGATCCTGGGAGTCCTAAAGAGAGATGAATATTTGAAAAAAGTAAGGACAAGAGAATAAGGTAATATTCTTTTGTCTGCCTTCCTTGACTGCTTTCTGTTTGTTGGAAACAATTTAGATCAGAATTGGGGTAACTCCAGCCACACTGGACACCAGTGTAGGTTGGTGTCTTCCTTGATTCCAAACAATAGCATATATATTAGAAAACATCTTTGGCACTTTATCAGTTAGCCAGAAAGAAGGTTGGAATTGAGTGGTAAATATGGTGTTGATGAGGATGTTCATTTGCCTGTGACATCATAACTTGTAGTTAAGTGGAAGGACTGCCCAGGTTTGAGTACCAGCCCTGGGATGTACTACTTGTGTGACCTTGAATCAGTGATTCCTCTATACCTTGGTTTCTTCATCAAAACAGCAGGGGTAAGTATAGCACTCATCTTATAGGGCTGTTGCAAAGATTAAGGAAGATAATGTGTAGTGTCTGGTACTTCAGTGCACAGTAATTTTTATTTATTACTGACTTGTATAATATCTTTCTTTGGTCAATCTTAGTGGAAATTTGTATCGACCAGAGCTGTGAGAGGAAGGGTGTCTGGAAACTGAGAAGTTCCCATTGTATCCCAGAAATTATTTGAATTTTTTGAAATAAGTTTCTGTGTGAGGAAAGTTGAGTAATGTGGACAGAATTGAGTTTCACATGGGTTGTAGGCAGGGTTGATACTTAGCTGAATCCCTAAGTGTGGCATCATCTGTGTTTCAGCCAGCATCCATTCTGATTGGTTACATCATCAGTTCCCAATGATCAAAGCATCATTCTGATTGGTTACTACATTCATTATGATTGGTTGCTGCCTAACCTGTCCTACTTGTTAAATGTATTTGGTTATTATGTCTCACCCCTGATTAGAGGGACAGAAATAAGCAGACTTCCTTCCTCAGTCACTGTCTACTGTGTAACGTGTAGTTTTGTGTATTGAATATCTCTGAAAACTGCAACCAGAAGTTTATGCTTGTTTTACTTGAGAAAACACATCATAAGATTACCCTTACATGTTGCAAAAATATTCGTGTGCCTAAAGGAACTAGGATGCTTAGAATTGGAAAGACATTGAAATATTCTTGATTGATGCTTATTTCATAATGAAGAGCTCAGAGTTTTTATTTCATTATTCTAAGGCATTCAGCTAATCTTAAAGGCTTTGGTGAAATATGCTGTACTTTTTCTATGCCTAGAATTCAGATGACAGTGAAATCCAGTTAATAATGATTTTTAAAGAATTCCAAAGTGATAATTTTTGGCATTGATAGTCCAGTCTTGAAAAGTCACTAAATTTTCTAGTGGCATTGAAAAAGTTCTATTGTTTATGGGAGACAGGGTACGAAGGAGTTATTGATAACATTCTCTGGGGAATTAAAAATCACTCTGTTCAGGAAAAAGCAATTTAATAATCAGATCCCAGGAAAGACTGAAGTATAGTTAACAGGACTTTGTTCAGAATATTTGTTCCTGTCATTCTCAGTAACTTTTAGTAATGATCTAGTGTACTTCCTCTTTTTCTCTGCTTTCCCTTGCCTTCTTTCCTTATTCTCTGTAAAGGAAATTTGGCCAAATCTGTAATATACAATAGAGCTATCAAGAATAAACGTTGATTCCCTGGCTCTTTAAACATTTGGAGGACAGCAGAAGAAAGACTTTTACAGACCTAAGAGATGTTATTATAGAAAAAAGATTTTTTTGAAAAAGGCAATGTCATTCCCTTCCTTAATAACAACACTGTCTAATATTTAGTGCAGTTTTTTTTTTTTCTGCACTGACTGTGTTAGATGCTCTGTCTCATTTTATTGTGAGCTATCAAGATAGGAGCCCAGACAAAATGACTCAGGCTCTGTCCCTCTTCACAGCTTCCTGTATTGAGAAGCCATGCCAAAATGGGTAATGTGGTGTTTAGAGTACATTGCTATCAAATCACCCATCTCCGTTTGCAAATTCAAATCTTAGTTACACCATGAAGTCTTATCATCACTTTAGACTAACTGCCTGTATAGATCTAAGTCCTCACTTGACAGAACAGAAACAATAACAGTAGCTACCTCATGAGCTTGTTGTAAGGATTAAATAAGGTAATATTACCAAGAGCCTAGAACAAGACTGACTTCCAGTAAGCACTTAATAATGGCTGGCTAAAATCATTAGGGCTTATTGTTGGCTTGTGTTGCCCTTGATCTTATGAGTTGTTGTGAACACTATCTCTCCAGTCCTTTTCAGCCCCTTTGCTGGATTTGTGCTCTCATCTCCCAGTTTCCACGTGCTTTATTTCTAAAGACTGGCACCTTCCACCTTCTTTGGAAGACTACCTTTGGGTGGCTGGAGTAGCCCATAGATGTAAAGAACCACATGTACCAGATAAACTTGCATTTTTGTCCCCACTGGGTTGCCCCAAGCCAATGGCTCATGAGTATACAAATCCCTTGCTTCCAGACTCTGTAATACAACTACTTTTTTCCCCAAATTTTTATTGGATGATTATGCTGTGTTAACTTCTATTGTACATCAATGTGTATCAGTTGTATGTATACATATATCTGCCCACCTTGAGCCTTCCTTCCACCGCAGCCCCCCACCCCTGCCACCTCATTCATCGAAGTCATCACAGAGTACTGAGCTAAGCTCCCTGTGTTACACAACAGGTTCCCACTAACATTGTATTTTACACATGCTGGTGTATATATGTCAATCCCCATTTTCACATTCTCTAGGTCTGTGTCTTTATTCCTGCCCTGCAGATAGGTTGCAATGCAACTTCTGCTTCAGAGCTCCCCATGGGATCATGCTGAGACTGGCCTGTCACTATAAGTCACACCCTTCCTAGCCTCCCTTTTCTTCACTTTCCTCCTTCCCTTACTCCCTTTTGCCCTTCTCCCTCACAGGTTCCTCCTGAGAGCAATTCATAAGTCACGTGCACGGGTATCTATATCTCCAAGTTAGTTCCTCAAAAACCCAACCAGGAGATTGGTCAGACCGGGCAGTGAACCTAGTTAATTTCCTTCTATATCCTCCAAAATCATCAACACAAACATTTATGGTGTGGCAGATTTTATTGTAACAGTAAGCATTGATGCTAGCTATTACAACCATTGTTTTCACTAGGCTACAGCTGTACATGTTGGTACCTTGTGGGAGTCTGGAGGAATAATAAGTTATGATGAATAAGATAGAAAGTGAAGGAATGGTTTCATAGAAGAGCTAACGTAAGGCTTCTGTTTGGGAGGTTAGATGGTTTGACAGAATTCTTTCACCTCTAGGAGATTTTCTTTTGTAATTTTATTTATTTATTTGTTTATCTGGGAAAGTTCTGGGTCTTCATTGCTGTGTGAGCTTTCTCTAATTGGGGCGAGCAGGGGCTACTGTTCCTTGTGGTGCATGAGCTTCTCATTACAGTGACTTCTCTTACTGCAGAGCACAGGTTCTATGATGCACAAGCTTCACTAGTTGCAGTGCATGGGCTCAATAGTTGTGGCTCGTGGGCTCAAGAGCACAGGCTCAGCAGTTGTGGTGCATGGGCTTAGTTGCCCACTGAAGCCCCCTTCCATAATATCTTATAGCAACGGAACGTTAGCATTTAGATCTGTGACAACTGAACCTTAGATTAAATCATTTGTCCAGCTGTTAAGATCAGAGCCCATGTTCTCTCATTGTATTATTGCTTTCTTTCCCCCTGTGCTTTGATGCTTTTGCAGAACTGCACCTATTCCGACCCTGTTGAAAGCCCATCCACAGCTTTACTAATAATTGTCAAAGAAATGGAACAGAACAGAAAACAGTTCTATAGTCTGGTATTTACTGACAACTGACCTACAAGCTATATAATATATAAGACAACTTTTATTGAAGTGTTGCTCTTATACAATAAAAACTAACAGGAGTTTTTTATGTGGTTCTATCCTTTATGCTGGTTGAAAACCAAAGTGCAAGCGTGTAATGACGTGTTCCACATAGGGAGCTCAGCTGGGATGGGACACCAGGCAAACAGGAATTAGTGTCATCAAAAGACCACACTGCCCAGCCTGGGAACCTTATGGCTCTGTCTTAAGTGTTTGTTCCATCATTTTCCAGCACAGTGGTGGAAGAAAGAGGAGGACGGAGAGACAAAAGGGGAGAGTGCATTTAAATTAGCTATTTGGAATCCTTCAGATAAGCTAAATATTTGGTTCAAATGGATTTGAAGCGATTTCAAGAATTACCCATTCACCCGGGAAGTAAGGGCAACCAGTAAGTGCCAAACAACAGTATCTTCTTAATACTCTACAAATGTTTGATCTGTTGGGCTGTTTGTTTTCCAAATCTTATCACTGCCACTAAGAATGAAATTGGTTTGACCTTCTCAAGAGCCTAAAGACACACTGTTCCCATTAAACACCAGGAGAACTATTGGAGTGGACTTCTAGTTTAGTAAACATCTTATTTTATTCCTAGTATTAAATAGAATTGCCACAAAGCTTCTTAATAGATTAACAGAAACTCTCAGCATGAACATCCTTGTTCTCTAATAGAACCCAAACTCTTAGTGAGTCACAGAGACCTGGGGGAAAAAAATCTGACTCTGCCTTAAATGAATTTAAAACCTTAGGGGTTTTCTCACTAAATACCTTATTAATTCCAACATATACACACACATAGGGAAAATAAGTTAATTTTGATTCTATACCATTTTCCTTCAAGTGATTCATATTGTAAGTCTCATAATAGGCACAGGGCCACAAATACCTGATATTTGATGACATTTCAAACCATAGATTTTCTAAATAATTACACTTACACTTGTCAGACTGGACATTGTTTTTGTTTGAAATAATACGGTCACCATAGTCATGAGTAAAATTGTTACCTGTGTAAATATGTATGTATTCATATATGTATATATAAATATATGTGTGTGTCTATATGTCTTAATACACATACAGTTGACCCTTAAATAGTGCAGGGGTTAGGGGTTCTCAACCTCCCTATTAAAAACTAGAGACATCAATTTGCCGACTAGTCTCTATTTTCAAAGCTATGGATTTTCCAGTAGTCATGTACGGATGTGAGAGCTGGACCATAAAGAAGGCTGAGTGCCAAAGAGTTGATCCTTTCAAACCGTGGTGCTAGAGAAGACTCTTGAGAGTTCCTTGGACAGCAAGGATATCAAACCAGTCAATCCTAAAGGAATCAGTTCTGAATATTCATTGGAAGGACTCCAGTACTTTGGCTACCTGATGTAAGGAACTGGCTCATTGGAAAAGATGCTGATGCTGGGAAGGATTAAAGGCAGGAGGAAAAGGGGATGGCAGAGGATGCGATGGTTGGATGGCATCATTGACTGATTCTGAGCAAACTCTGGGAGATAGTGGAGGACACAGAAGGTTTACATAGTTGATCCTTTCAAACCGTGGTGCTAGAGAAGACTCTTGAGAGTTCCTTGGACAGCAAGGATATCAAACCAGTCAATCCTAAAGGAATCAGTTCTGAATATTCATTGGAAGGACTCCAGTACTTTGGCTACCTGATGTAAGGAACTGGCTCATTGGAAAAGATGCTGATGCTGGGAAGGATTAAAGGCAGGAGGAAAAGGGGATGGCAGAGGATGCGATGGTTGGATGGCATCATTGACTGATTCTGAGCAAACTCTGGGAGATAGTGGAGGACACAGAAGGTTTACATGCTGCAGTCCATGGGGTCAGAAAGACCTGGACATGACTTAGCGACTGAATAACAACAACCCTCCATATAGCCAAAAATTGGAGTATAACTTACAGTTGGCCCTTTGTGTCCACAGTTCTACATCTGAAGATTCTGTGAGCCATGGATTATGTAATGCTGTAGTATTTACTATTGAAAAAATGTGTGTATAAGTGGACCTGTGCAGTTCAAACCTGTATTGTTCAAAAATCAGTTGTGTACATCTCTTTGATTATTCCCTAAATTCCTCTTTCATTATCCTTTCCTTTCCTTGCATACTGTCTCTAGCTAGATTTGGTATAGAGGACATAACCCTAGGCAGCAGAGATTCATTTGCACTCATGTCTAGGAAGGTGCCATTCCCTTTTAGCCCATGTAATCTACAACACGGCTGGATGTCTATAGGGTAGGATGTCAGGGCTGAGAGAATGAATTCATCTTCCACAGTTAGGTCAGTTCATAAGGGAAGATTTAATTAGGCAAATACTAACTGTATTCCTAGGGAAATATGCATTTTTTTCCCTAGGTAAATACACATGAAAGCTTCACTAATAAAAATGTTACCTCTGACATTTTAGTTTTCAGGAATAAGACCATTTTATATGAAATTCAGTTCAGTTCACTTCAGTCGCTCAGTCGTGTCCGACTCTTGGCAACCCCATGAATCACAGCACGCCAGGCCTCCCTGTTTATCACCAACTCCCGGAGTTCACTCAGACTTG
>SJYC01038108.1:0-46008 GCA_006408675.1 Madoqua kirkii
GTGTGGGGTGGGAGGTGGGAGGGGGCTTGGGCATTGGGAGATCGTGTACACCTGTGGCTGATTCATGTCAATGTATGGCAAAACCATTACAGTATTGTAAAATAGAATAAAGTTTTAAATTAATAAAAAATATAAATTAAAAAAATAAAGATATGGATAAAGGTTTGCACAGGTCCCCCTACTTCCCCACCCCCTTAATTTATGTAAAAGACTATTTCAGGGGAAAGATCAAATAAAATTACTTCTATCTTTTAAAAAAAAACTAAAAAAAATATGTTTCATGAAATCTTACTTGTATGTACTATATAAATAGTAGTATATTTTTAACTAAAAAATTCTTGATTGTTTATCTGAAATTCAGATTTAACTGAGGGTCAGGGGAGGCATACTTCAAGGCATGCTTGGCTTCCAGTGCTAAAGGCAAAGCTCTGAACATCGTAAGTGCAAACCATTAGCAGAAAAGTACCCAGAAGCTTGGGATGGGTGGGTGGAGCCTGCTGCAAGGAATCTGGAAGGGACATCAATACTGTCCCCTAAAATGCAGGAAGAGTGGAACTTAGAACTGAAAAATTGATTTTGTTCAGTAAGAAGATGGATAAAGGATGCTGCTGTGTTTCTCAGCAGCATTTCTATCATGACATTGGAGGATACGGCAAGTATTGAACCATAGGAACCTGTACCTCTGACAACCAACCAGTTTCTCCTGTCCCCCAACCCAACCCCCTGCCCAAGTGCATTCTAGTTTTATCCAGTTGTTCTTAATTGCTCTCTGGGAGGCCCGGGACTGACTGTCACAGTCTCTGTGAAGCTTCACAAGCTGATTTGGTTGGCTCTGATCCAAAAGCAAAAACCACACCATTCACAGCAGCCTTTACCTTCTTAGCTGATCCTCATCCTCATCCCATCCCCCAACTCCCTCCCTCTGGCTCACCGTCTCCCTCTGTCCCTCTCTCTCTCTTTCCTTCTGGTAAATAAGACATGTTTGGTATCTTAATGGCTAAAAAAGTCATTCTTTCTTCATATCTATTATTTTGGGCAAAATAAGTTGATGAAACCCATTCTGTGACGCATCCTTTTTTCATCAGAAGTAAAATCATCTTTCTGTCCCCAATGTCATTTTCGTTAACATCTTTGAGATTAAGATGGCAATTAGGCAGCATCTTCTTACTACTATTTGAAATATTAGCAAGCTGGGAGTGTTTTAGCTTGAGTCAGGACCACTTCCACAAAGTTAATACTGGTTTGTTTTGTGCAGTAGATAAAATGCTGTATAGCTAGTTTCTAAGGCTCTGAGCAAACTCCTTTCCTTACCAGGCTTTAAAAATTGTTCAAATTTATAGCACATCTCTAAAAGTACATCTAGTTCATTCTGTAATACTAGCTGTGAGAGTTTTGTGACGCAAAAGAATAATGGTTATAAGGACTGTTCTCCAAAGGAAAATTACTTTCACTTCTTTCCTGTGCCTCTGCTTAATTTGTCTGGTGCTAATTCCTTTCTTCCTATATTAACCTGCTTTGAGTAAACTCAGCCCTTCTTAGTGGCAGCAAAGGGTGAGCAATTAAATTAAAGCCACAAGCTTCACAAATACTAAGCCTAAAGCAATTTGCAAAATCCTGGTGTCCTGAGAAAAATGACTCTTCCTTCCATGAAATGATGGATAGGTGACAGAAGAGGTGAGAAATATTGGAGTTATGAGAGTATGTGATTTACTTGAACTGTGGCTGTATCCATTAGAGTTACATGAGGTCTAGAGTGGGCTTCCCTGGTGGCTCAGATGGTAAAGAATCTGCCTGCAATGTGGGAAACCCGGGTTCGATCCCTGAGTTGGGAAGATCTCTTACTTATTCTGACTTGTTCTGTGCACAGGAGCTCCAGGCTCTTGGGATTGAAAAGAAATCCTCTCTGGTAGAGTTGTGTGTGTTCATAGTAAACAGGGTTCTGTGCTTAAGGGTGAATGCTGAGTGGGAATGGGTGGGACACTGCCCTCTGCTGCAGCATGCCCCCATAGCTGCTCTCAGACCTCCAAAGGTGCAGCGTCTCACACCACCGCAGCCTCTGATTTGTTTTCTTTGTATACATGTCACTTTCCTCATTATAAACGTCAATAATGTGGGGCAGTATGGAGATCGGAGTTCAGCCAGACCCATGGGTTCTGCGTTCCTTTTGTTAAATTGGAGTAGAATTGCTTTACAATGTTGTGTTTAGTTTCTGCTGTACAACAGAGTGAACAGCTATTTGTATACATAGATCCCGTCCCTCTTGGACCTCCCTCCCTCCTCCACCCGCTCCCTCTCCATCATCACAGAGCACCGAGCTGAGCTCCCTGTGCTACACAAGAGCTTCCAACTAGCTCTCTGTTTTACACTCGGTTGTCTATATGTGTCAATCCTAATCTCCCAATTTGTTCCATCCTCCTTTCCCCACTTCCCATGTCCACATCTCTGTCATGATTTCTGCCCTGGAACTAGGATCATCTGTACCATTTTTCTAGATTCCACATACATGCATTAATGTGTTTCTCTTTCTGACTTACTTCACTCTTACCTAAGGTGTATTAATTAGGTGACACGTTACATGCTCGGTAGCTAAGACAGAGTAATGACCTTTCTTCTTCTGTTAGATCACTGAGGAGTAGAGCTAAATGATTCGCTCACCTATGCATTTTATTTATACAAATAAATTCAACATATAGCTCCGCCAATGTTATTGACCTAGTACTATATGTGTTCATTTAGTTGCTAAGTTGAGTCTGACTCTTGTGACCCCATGTACTGTAGCCTGCCAGGCTGGTCTGTCCATGGGATTTTCCAGGGAAGAATACTGGAATGGGTTGCCCTTTCCTTCTTTGGGGGATCTTTCTGACCCAAGGATCAAACCTGTATCTCCTGCATTGCAGGTGGATTCTTTACTGACTGAACCACCAGGGAAGCCCCCTAGTACTATATGCCAAGTGGTAGATGTGGAAGTTCTTACATGATGCTGCTGTTCTATCCCTTGGTGAACTTCCAATTTGTCAGGGAAGGTTGGAATGACTAAACGATTTCAAGAAAATATGATATCACTACACACAAAGCTAGTGGAGGTGACGGAATCCCAGTTGAGCTGTTTCAAATCCTAAAAGATGATGCTGTTATAGTGCTACACTCAATATGCCAGCAAATTTGGAAAACTCAGCAATCCCAAAGAAAGGCAATGCCAAAGAATGTTCAAACTACCGCTTAATTGTATTCATTTCACATGCTAGCAAAGTGATGCTCAAACTTCTCCAAGTGAGCCTTCAACATTTTGTGAACTGAGAACTTCCAGATGTTAAAGCTGGATGTAGAAAAGGCAGAGGAACCAGAAATCAAATTGCCAACGTCCAGTGGATCAAAGAAAAAGCAAGAGAATTCTAGAAAAACATCCTCTTCTGCTTCATTGACTATGCTAAAGCCTTTGACGGTGTGAATCACAACAGACTGTGGAAAATTCCTCAAGAAAAGGGAATATCAGATCACCTTACCTGCCTCCTGAGAAACCTATATGCAGGTCAAAAGGCAACAGTTACACCTGGACATGTAACAATAGACTGGTTTCAAATAGGAAAAGGAGTACGTCAAGACTGTATATTGTCACCCTGCTTATTTAAGTTATATGCAGAGTACATCATGTGAAAAGCCAGACTGGATGAAGCACAAGCTGAAATCAAGATAACTGGGAGAAATATCAATAACCTCAGATATGCAGATGATGCCACCCTTATGGCAGAAAGTGAAGAGGAACTAAAGAGCCTCTTGATGAAATTGAAAGTGGAGAGTGAAAAAGTTGGCTTAAAGCTCAACATTCAAAAAACGAATATCATGGTATCCGGTCCCATCACTTCATGGCAAATAGATGGGGAAGCAATGGAAACAGTGACAGACTTTATTTTCTTGGGCTCCAAAATCACTGAAGATGGTGACCACAGCCATGAAATTAAAAGACGCTTGCTCCTTGGAAGAAAAGCTATGACCAACTTAGATAGCATATTAAAAAGCAGAGACATTACTTTGCCCCCAAATTCCATATAGTGAAAGGTGTGGTTTTTCCAGTAGTTATGATGTATGGATGTGAGAGTTGGACTGTAAAGAAGGCTGAGTGCTGAAGAATTGATGCTTTTGGACTGTGGTGTTGGAGAAGACTCTTGAGAGTCCCTTGGACTGCAAGGAGATCAACCAATCTGTCCTAAAGGAAATCAGTCCTGAATATTCATTGGAAGGACTGATGTTGAAGTTGAAACTTCAATACTTTGGCCACCTGGTGTGAAGAACTGACTCATTTGAGAAGACCCTGATGCTGGGAAAGATTCTAGGCAGGGGGGGAAGGGGACAACAGAGGGTGAGATGGTGGGATGGCATCACTGACTCAATGGACATGAGTTTGAGCAAGCTCCTGCAGATGGTGAAGGACAGAGAAACCTGGCATGCTACAGTCCATGGGGTCACAGAGAGTCAGACATGACTGAGCTTCTGAACAACAATAAGATAATCTGTGTGCTATGGAAAAACCAGAGACAGGCATTTAACCAGAAGAATCAGAGGAGCTTCATGGAAATGATGCCTAAGCAATTTGAAGGAGTGAGGAGGATGTGGCCACACAAAGAGAGGTGAGAAGAACATCCTAGGCAGAGGAACCAGAAAATTCAAAGGAAAAGATACATAAAGCGATTTTGCATGTGCTAGAAAAGAAACAGTTCAGGGATTTTTTGAAAATAGATTTTAATGTTTCTTTTTCTAGCTACCACCTTTTTTATTTTTCTTCACTTGTTTATTTTTGACTTTGCTGAGTCTTTGTTGCTGCATGCAGGTTTTCTCTAGTTACAGTGAGTGAGAACTACTCTCTAGTTGTGATTCAAGGCCTTCTCATTGTGGTAGTTTTTCTTGTGGAGCATAGACTCTAGGGTGCTTGGCCTTCAGTAATCATGACACACAGGCCCGGTTACCCTGTGACATGTGGCATTTTCCTGAATCAGCCATCGAACTTGTGTCCCCTGAATTGGCAGGTGAATTCTTACCCACTGGACCAGGGAAGTCCCAGTTCAGAGTTTTTAGAGTATAAAATTAAAATGTGGTTTACGAAAGATGAGATGGAGAGTTTCATTGAGCAGGATGTGGATGGCTTTTCATACCTTGATAGCTTTTTTCTTATAAGCAATATAGCATCCCAGATAGAACAAGAGTTTAGGAAATCCAAACTGTTGGGTTGCCAAAAAGTTCACTCGGGTTTTTAAGTTTCTTTGGAAAAACACAAGCAAACTTTTTGGCCAACCCAATACTAAGTACAGAGTAAGTGCTTGTTCCATTTAGTTGCTGAAAGCTAAATTCTGAGGTCAGGGCAATTGGCTTTCTCACTTATAACTTCTAGTCCACCCAATATTTGTCATGGCTGCTGGCCTCTTGTCCAACTGGCTTCCAGCTATTCTTTAAAAACAAGACATGGGAACAGGATTTTGTTGTGATTGTGAATGACAAAATATTATCAGACTGAGATTTCTACTTGTCCTTAATTTCTTTTTCCTCATACCCAGAGTCCCTCCTACATGATGACTGTCTCTTCCATTTTAGAGAGTCTTTTTAAAGAAACAAGATATTTTGCGGAAGCCCTAAACATTTTAAGACCATCAAACAAATCAGCTTTTGTTTTAGTAAACTGAATGATCAAAGCTGTTTATATTCTTAACACTAATTCATTGAACAAAATTTCACTGAACACCTCCCACATTGTATTGTATTTGTCCTTTCTCCAAAAAGGAAAAAGAAGGAAAATATATGTTATTCAGACACATAAAATCAGTGGTTTCACGGGAAACTGCAACAAGAGAAACTGCTTAATGAATTTCCAGTTCTTCTGTATTTCTCTGCTTCCCTAATTCATTGGTCAAGAGCTCTTAAGATGTTTTATTTGTGCATTAAGTACAGTAAAGAGTCTACCTGCCATGTGAGAGACCTGAATTCAGTCCATGGGTTGGTAAGATCCCCTGGGAAATCAAACGGCTACTCACTCCAGTATTCTTGCCTGGAAAATTCCATGGACAGAGGGGCCTGGTAAGCTACAGTGCATAGCGTTCATTGCAAAGAGTAGGACATGACTGAGCAATTAACACACACACAAACACACATGTATTGTTCATTGCTTTGGGTGTATTGACCTCTCCAAAGAGTTTGGTATTCATTTATTTACTTATTTAATTAATTTTTGTTAATTTTTGGCCACCATTCATGGCATGAGGATCTTTGTTCCTAACCGGGTACTGAACCCTCACTCCATGCAGTGAAAGCTTAGAGTCCCAACCGCTGAACCACCATGGAAGTCTCAAGAGTTTGGTTTTTAAGTGGAAACACACATACCTGTGTGTTCATGAGCCTGTGTTCTCAGGCACACACACAGGGGTCAACAAACGTTTATGTGTAGGTACAGATTGACCCCCGGTGGCTCAGTGGTAAAGAATCTGCCTGCCAGTGCAGGAGACACAGCTTTAATCCCTGGGTTGGGAAGACCCCCCTGGAGAAGAAAATGGAAACCCACTCTAGTATTCTTGCCTGGAGAATTCCATGGATGGTGGAGCCTGGTGGGCTACAGTCCCTGGGGTCAAAAAGAGTTGGACACAACTGAGCATCCAAACAAAAGATTGTTAATACTTTTGGGTTTGGGGGCCAGGTGGTGTCTGTCTCAACTACTCACTCTGCTGTTAGAGTGTCAACTGAAAAAAAAAACCCACAACCTGAGAACTGTGAGTTAAGGTTTATTGGGGGCAGAATGAGGACTACAGCCCTGGAGACAGGCTCTCAGATAGCTCTGAGAAACTGCTCCAAAGAGACAAGGGGGAAGGTCAGTCAGTATTACATTTGATTTTAGTGAAAAGGGTACATGCAGTCAAACACAGATTTTGGCAGAAGATGTGGCCAGTCAAAAGGAACAGATGTCTCTATTAATGATTTTAGTAATTTTATAGATACGAGGCACAGAGTGCCTCATTCCTGATCTCCACCCTGGACTCCTTTTAAGGTATTTGAAGGTCAGTGACCACAGTGGCTAAATGATTTCATTCTTATAGAGGCAAATGGCAAGTGCCAATTTTTAGTTGGCAGTTTTGTAAAAGCAGCTGTATACAATGTATAAAGTGAATGTGAGTGCCTGTATATTAATCAAACTTTATTTATGGCACTGAAATGTGACTTTCACATAATTCTTACATGTTAATAAAATATTCTTCTTTTAAATTTTTTCAACCACTTAAAAATGTAAAATCACTCTTAGCTCACAAGTTATACAAAATCAGGTGGTGACCCCAGTTCCATCCAAGGGCCATAGTTTGCTGACTCTTCTGGTGTCACACATCTATTCACAGACACAGAAAGCATCCTTCCATTCATCACATTCTAAGCCATGAGGATAGCTCAGGTCTCTTGGTGCGAGCAGTGTGCTGAATAATCTTGGTATGAGCAGGAGGAATAGTACAGTTGGAAATATGCCTGAGTTTTGCTGGCATCCAGTGGTTAAGACTCCATGCTCCCAGTGCAGGGCACAGGCTCGATCCCTGGTCAGGGAAGATCCCACTTGTTGTGTGGTTTGGCTCTATAGAAACAAACTCATCCACAGTTGAGATCAGTGTTTCTCAGTTTTGGCTATATATTGCAGTCACTGGTGATGGGGCAGTGGTGAGTGGTGGGAAAGGATCTTGATGCCTAGATCCCATGCCCAGAGGGTCCGATATGGTTAGTTTTGGGTGCATCCTGAGCACTGGGTTGTTTAAAAACTCCCACGGTGTTTCTAATGTGTAGCCAAGGGTGAGGGCCACCCATCTCCCATAAGACAGTGGGGACAAAGAAGTTGCAGTTGGGGATCTCCAAAAACAGGAAGATTGAGCCATGTTCAGCTTTTTCCCTTTTGTTTCTCATTTTTAGCACCTCTTTCTCATTTAACAGGCTCACTTCACTTTCTAATCCAACCTCTCTTGCCTGTCTCTCAGGTGTTTATTTCAGATCTCAAATAACTAAAAGGAGTTAGGAAGGCATGTAAACTGCAGAATGAATATCATATCATCTTAGTGTTATGTTATGCCCTAGCCTCATTGTCCCAGTGAACATGGTATCTTTCAGGTTAATGTTGTCTTTGGCTGATCTTTTACAAAAACACTCATTTTCACAGGCAGGCACAAGCTCAACCTTGTCAGTGTGCTCTGGAAAGGTTGAATCCTGGGAAATTCTTTGCAGGCTTCAACTCCTGGGAGACCACACTGTAAACCAGAAAGGGAACTTGTTAAATTAGAATTTCTGTCCATTCTCCATGAATTCTTTACCTAGAAATTGATATATCTAGGAAGCTATTATCAAGGTTTGAGGCCAGCATGAAATTAGAGATAACAAAATGGAAGGCTTTTTAAAAGTAAGCTAAAATAAGAGAAACTCTTTCCTGCTCTAGGAAATGTGTGTTTCAAGTAACTCAGGATTTCTAAGCTCCCCAGACAGTGTCACATTCCCCATACTTCGGGCCTTTTAGGTCAAAAGGAATGTATCCCTTTCTTGTCAGTTTTCCCCTAAGCAGATTTTAGCTTCAAGGTTTGTTAGAATTGATTTCTAATATTTCTAATTTAAATATCACTGACATGATATACAGCTTCCCTGGTGGCTCAAATGGTAACTCGTCTGCCTACAATGCAGGAGACCTGGGTTTGATCGCTGGGTTGGGAAGATCCCCTGGAGAAGGAAATGGCAACCCACTCTAGTACTCTTTCCTGGAAAATCCCATGGACAGAGGAGCCTGGTAGGCTACAGTACATGGAGTCGCAAAGAGTCAGACACGACTGAGCGACTTCACTTCACTTCAACATGATATATGGATCCAAAATAGCTCTTTCTTAATTGAACTTAAATTTCTCTATTTTTGACTTGAGGAGGCTTTTATCCTCTTCCTATTTGAGTGGCAAAGATTCACATATTTTATGTCAGATTTTGCATAACATCTGAAAGAGTTGGCACACAAGTATTTATGATATTCTGCCTCATTAGACTAAATTTTTTTTAGTTTAATCAAATGAAGCATTCAACTGAGAGGAAAATATTATTAAGCTCACAGTAAATGTCAGGGATAAATGTGAAAGTGTATGTCATTTTTAAGATAATGCTTCTGGCAACAGTAATTTCAAATGGCTGGCTTATGAGGCACAAGACTTTTTTCCCCCCTTATTACAGGATAGCCTCTTGAATGTCATCACCACACTTGATCCACCTGGGACTGGGAGGACCCTCATCACAGACATAAGCAGAAATACCCACACAAATTCCCTTGGATCATAATCTTTTGGTTCATTTCTGCAAGATTCAGTCCAACCCTTTCTCTTTTGAGACTTTACCTAAAACAGTATGGGGGCTCAAATGGTAAAGAATCCACCTATCAATGCAGGAGATATGGGTTCAATCCTTGGATGAAGAAGATCCCCTGGAGGAGAAAATGGCAACCCACTGCAGTCTTCTTGCCTGGAGAATTCCATGGACAGAGCCTGGTGGGCTACAGACCATGGGGTCACAAAGAGTCAGATACAACTGGGTAACTAACACTTTCACTTTTTTTGAATTGAACATACCTGAGTGACTTTCACTTTTTTTTTTTAAACCTAAAACAGTAGGGAGAGACTTTTTTTGGTAGTATACCTATAAGAATAGAGAAGCTCTGGGCAGTGTACAGCATCCCTGGGTAGGTTTCTAAGCCCTTTCTCCATTGAACTTGTGAGAAAGAACAGTATCACTTGGCAAAGGTATAAACATTGTTCAGTCCAGTTCAGTTCAGTGATCAGTCGTGCCCAACTCTTTGCGACCCCATGGATTGCAGCATACCAGGCCTCCCTGTCCATCACCAACACCCGGAGTTCACTCAAACTCATGTCCATCAAGTTGGTGATGCCATCCAGCCATCTCATCCTCTGTCATCCCCTTCTCCTCCTGCCCCCAATCCCTCCCAGCATCAGAGTCTTTTCCAATGAGTCAACTCTTCGCATGAGGTGGCCAAAGTACTGGAGTTTCAGCTTTAGCATCGTTCCTTCCAAAGAACACCCAGGACTGATCTCCTTCAGAATGGACTGGCTGGATCTCCTTGCAGTCCAAGGGACTTGCAAGAGTCTTCTCCAACACCACAGTTCAAAAGCATCATTTCTTCGGCTCTCAACTTTCTTCACAGTCCAACTCTCACATCCATACATGACCACTGGAAAAACCATAGCCTTGACTAGATGGACCTTTGTTGGCAATGGACTTGCAAGAGTCTTCTCCAACACCACAGTTCAAAAGCATCATTTCTTCGGCTCTCAACTTTCTTCACAGTCCAACTCTCACATCCATACATGACCACTGGAAAAACCATAGCCTTGACTAGATGGACCTTTGTTGGCAAAGTAATGTCTCTGCTTTTCAATATGCTATCTAGGTTGGTCATAACTTTCCTTCTAAGTGCTGCACTCAATATGCCAGCAAATTTGGAAAACTCAGCAGTGGCCACAGGACTGGAAAAAGTCAGTTTTCATTCCAATCCCCAAAAAAGGCAATGTTCAAACTACCACACTGTTGTACTCATCTCACATGCTGCTGCTGCTGCTGCTGCTGCTGCTGCTGCTGCTGCTGCTGCTGCTGCTGCTGCTAAGTCGCTTCAGTCGTGTCCAACTCTGTGCAACCCCATAGATGGCAGCCCATATAAACATTGTTAACTGTTACCAAATATAGTAATGTAGCACCCGAGATCGGAGGGCTCAGGGAAATCACCAAAGAATTTCAAACTGTATCAATCTATTTAATCCCCAAATTTTATTTTCTTGTCATCGACACAAAAGACATAGTCATAGACTGTTTCTGAGCAGAGTCCATAGTACTATAATTTATTCAGACCACCAGTTCTAGAAAGAACCTGTCAAGGACTGTCTCTGTGTAGTATTGAAGGATTACTACCCAGAAAATTTTCTGAGCTCACTTAATCAAATTCTAAGAAACTAACTCCCAGCTCTCTCAATCCTTTAATTATCTTCTCCTTGATAGCATTCCTCTTCTATATTCTATCCATGTAGAACCTGCCTGGTTGTAACACTTTGATTGGCAAAATGATGCATAAACAATTTGAAGAATAAGCATGAGCTTGAATGCTGTCTTTGGTTAAGCATATAATTCTGTTTTTATTCTGACTTTATCGTATGTTAATACTAACTCTGTATGTTATTAATACTAATTCTGTATGGATGTGTGGAATAAGTGCCTAACCTCTCTAAGCCTTAGTTTCTTCATCTGTAATACGAATGTTCATACCTTATTTTTTAAGAAAAAAAAAAACAATGTTGTGGAATAGAGACTGTCGAACACCTAGACAATACTCAGTAAATGCAACCGCTGTTTGCATAAATCTCAATAGTTGTGGTGGCTGGTTGTATCAATCAGGGCATATTTTCTTTTGGTGGCTTCTCTGGTGCAGAGCCTTGAAAAAAGTTACAAGCTGTGATTAACAGCTATGTTTATTGCTAATTCTTCTGTCAGATTTTTCTTCTATTAATGACCCATGTACCATCATTCTCTTTATGCCCTTCCTTTATTCCTGTAAGTCTCCGCTCCAGTTGGCTCAACTGTGAGCTCTAATCTGTCTAAACTGTCACTGTTGTGCTTTAATAAGAAGATTTTGTTATTAGAGGTGCACTTATAAATTACTAAAATAGTAACTAAGTGAAATTCACAAGGGCTTACATTTTACTACTGAGCTTATTTTGTTCTCACTGATGGCAAAGAATGAAAGATCAAACACTTCCCTTAAACTCTACTTTGCAAACACTTATTTACTTATGAAACTCCATTTAATAAGAAAATTGCAATCACCTCCAGGCAGGAACTTTTTTTTTTCCCTCGTGAATCATTATTGAATGGAATTGAATCCATTTTAGCAAACATAAAAGTGAATCAAACTCACTTACGAAAATGTCATTATTTTTAGCCTTCCTTTATTAAATGCGTACCATGAGTCAGTCACTAAAACACTGAGAAATAAAATATAATTGCCAATCTTTGATTAAATATGTACTGAGTGCATCCTTTGCACCAAGATATTGTGAAGGTGCTAGAGGTGTCATGGTAAGTGTGCCATCAGCTCTGTCCCCGAGGAGCTCATGTTGAAAGAGGTCCCAAGGCCCACATATCTTTAAGCAGTCAAAGAAGACATTATGTGGGCAACTTCTACACAGTCTGGGAAAGACTGTAAGTCACCAGGAATTGAGTAGAGCCGAGGTTGGCAAGGCCTGTGATGGACAGAGAAGGCAGTCAGGGAAGCTAGACTTCATTTGGCCCTTGAAGGATGGGAGGATTGGGATAAACCAAGAATGCCAAATAAGGCTTATCAGGTGGGGAGAATGTGAGCAGAAACCTTAGAAGTGGAAGCAGGAGCATGAGCAAGCGTGGTGGATTGAAAAAATAGCTGGCAACCTGGGCTGGCTGGAAGAGTACTGCTGAGCAGTAGGGAAAATAGTTGGAGAGGTAAGTTCAATTACGAAGACACTGGAGTCAGACAAATGGTGTTGAACCTCGTGAGCCCCTGAAGGTGGACCTTGGGGGCCCACGTGTTGCTATTGTTTTCCGGGGAGTTTTCCCTGCCTATGTGTTTGGTCACTGCCCCACTTCCATTTTAAAGTCAGAATGTTTTTTCTCATTTAGGGGAAGCACTGGTTCATCAGATTTCACCGAGCCAGAAGCTGGTCCTGGAACTCCGAAGAGTGTCCGGAGCAATGGCATGACCCCAGGCCCTCCGAGGTCACCGGCCCCCAGCACCCGCAGCGTGACCTCAGTCAGCAGTCGAGTAAGTTCACAGATGTGAAGGAACAGCTCCATCTGGGACTCAGCATCACCACCGAGGCATTTTTAAAGTCAGAATGTTTTTCTCATTTAGGGGAAGCACTGGTTCATCAGATTTCACCGAGCCAGAAGCTGGTCCTGGAACTCCGAAGAGTGTCCGGAGCAATGGCATGACCCCAGGCCCTCCGAGGTCACCGGCCCCCAGCACCCGCAGCGTGACCTCAGTCAGCAGTCGAGTAAGTTCACAGATGTGAAGGAACAGCTCCATCTGGGACTCAGCATCACCACCGAGGCATGGCTAGCCATCAGCTCTCTGAATCTGAGAGCCTGTTGTTGATCTTTTTTAACAGTAATAGATGCTTCTTGCTCAGAACTGAACCTCCTACATCCATAGCTCATGGCAGGAGGCCTCAAGTGTGAAGGAAAGGGCAGTTTCAGAGGTGGAATTTGTTTGATGGGGGTTTCAATGGCTACATGGTTTCAGTAAAATATAAATCATGTTTAGCACTCTGTGATTTTGATCATCCATTTTATTTGTCAAGAACTTGACTGTTATAAAATGTTGCCAACAGGTTTAAATTAGGAAAGATAGACTCTTAAAATATTTTTATCATTTTCTTTTCAGTACATCTGTTAAAGAGTCTGCACATAACAGAAATTTAAATTGCATTGTGTATGTTGTGTGTGTAAGCTGTTCTTTTGAGTGAATGAACATCTGCTAGATTGTTTGATTAAGCAGGAAACTCCATATAGATAGCTCACATACTATATCTTTACATACAAACTACAATTCTTTGATTCAGCCAGTATTTAATGAGGGCTTTCTCTATGCCAAGCCCTGGTCAAACAAAGACTTGAAAGAAGTGAAAGAACTGGGCTTGTGAGCATCTCTTGCAAAGTTGTCATCCATGCTGGGACAGCACTGATGTTCAGCAAATACATTATGGGAAGGCTGTTGGAATCACTTTATATTGCAATCACTTAAATCAAGGACCACCATCTGCATAGTCAGTGCCCTTGCTTCACCAGAGTCTGAAAGATCTTTAGTGCCCCTGGAGGAGCAGCCAGTGCACAGACCCTAAGGTAGGAGCATATGTGGTGTGTTCAGAAAGAACAGGGAGCCCTGTATGGACGTTATGAGTGAACAGAGGAGGGATATGAGAAAATGAGTTCAGAGGGGAAGCAGGGCCAGATGGGCTGAGTGGACTGTGTGCTCTTTGGCATTTACTCTGGAGAGGATGGCAGCAGTTGGAGAATTTTCAGCAGACTAGTGACATGATCTGGCTTCTGTTTATGCTGGAACCGAGGACTATGCTGAGAAGAGCCTATTGGGAACAAGAGTGAAAGCCAGAAGGCCGGTTAGGAAGGAGGCCAGGGTATTACTGCAGGAGGTATTACTGGCCTTTCGAACATGAAGATAGATGTGGAGATTGTGAACGACAAAATTCTACAGATATTTTTTATGAAGAGTCCAAAGGCATTCAGACAGATTAAAGAATAATAAGTGCATTGAAACAGTTTTAGTCTAAATTAAACTTGATAAGATAAAAGGCCTCTTTAAAATTTTATCAGTGTTTATACTTAGCTCCACAAACAGTGTTGTTCAGTAGCCAGGAAAGTACATGCACAGTTGGTGACTGTACTCACTTCTCTGGCAGCCTGAAAAGGGATGGCATTCAAAATATTTAGAAACTGGTATGTCAGGGGCACTGAGCCATCAGAACAGACCCTGGTGCAAGATTGCGCAGCATCCTGAGGGCCCTCCCAGGCCATGCAGTGACCTGGATTGTGGGGAAAACTAAGGTTGTGGAGGACAGGAGCACAGGAAGAAGGGGTGGACTGGGAGTTGCCCTGCTCACCAACTGATCCAGAAGTATTAAAAAAATATTAACAGCTGGTATGGCTCTGCTAGTGGGAATCGGCAGACTGTCAGTCCAATAATTAGTAAGTTAGTCAAATTTCTCAAAACAAGGCTTATCTCCCTAAGTACCATCACTGGAGGTGGGGGTAAGGAGGGAGCTTCCTTCTCATGTGCCAATCCCCTCATATCTACAGCCTTTAGATGAATATATATATATATATATATATATATATATATATAGTTTTAATTTTAAGAACTTTAAACCATTAAATTGCAATTGATTTACAATGTTGTTGCTTTCTGCTGTATAGCAGTGATTCAGTTATACACATATATGCATTCTTTTTTTACATTCTTTTCCATTGTGCTTTATCATAAGAGACTGACTTGTTGTTTATCCACTCCACATATAATGGCTTACATCTGCTAACCCCAGTCTCCAACTCCATCCCTCCCCCCAAACTCTCTCTCTTAGCAACCACAAGTATGTTCTCTGTGTGTACCATTCTGTTTTCTGTTTTGTAGACAGGTTCATTTATCATATTTTAGATAAGATTTGTCATTCTGACTTACTCACTGTGATAATCTCTCAGTGCATCCAAGTTGCTACAAATATATGAATACTTCTTTATTAAACAACACCTGCTCTGTGCTTAGTGGCTCAGTCATGTCTGACTGTGACCCCATGGACTGAAGCCCACCAGGCTCCTCTGTACATGGGGATTCTCCAGACAAGAATGCTGAGGAGGGTTGCCGTGCCCTTCCTCATGGAATCTTTGCAACCCAGGGATCGAACCCAGGTCTCCCACATTGCAGGCAGATTCTTTACTATCTGAGCCATGAGGGAAGCCCTAGATATTCCCCAACAAAAATTTCCTATGATTGAATGAGTAGACATATGTATTGATATATATAGGCTCAGATGGTAATGAATCCGCCTGCAATGCAGGAGACCCGGGTCCCATGTTTCCTGATTTGGGAAGATCCCCTGGAGAAGGGCATGGCAACCCATTCCAGTATTCTTGCTTGGGAAATCCCATCAACAGAGGAGCCTGGCGGGCTACAATCCATGGGGCCACATAGTTGGACCCGACTGAGCGACTAACACACACATATGGTGCTTGTGCTAATCTCATGCTTGCATTCTACCTGGTGTAGCTAGTCTTTTCTAAAAGAAAAAGAGGCACAAAGAGAAATACGTTCTGTCAGATAAACAGTGCAGCATAGTACTTTGTGAAGCATATTTGCTCTTTCATGATGCATAGAAGACCCATATAGAATTACATGATGATCAACTTAACAATTTCTCAATTTCTCCCACTTCTCAGCATCTCTTTGTTTCAGTGTTCTTGTCTGCTTTAGCATGTGAGAAGTACCTTTTTAAAATGGAAAATTCTTAGAATGTGAAAGTCTCTAACCTGTGCTCTGCTGTGATATAACTTACTAATTTGGGGCCTCACATCATGAATCTCCAGGGTATGTGTTACATACTGTGCAATATTAATTGGCCTATTAGTGCTCAATATTAATGTTATTCCCAGGGTGCCAGTTGGAAAATTTACTGTCACTGTTAATTGCTGCTAAGGAAGTTGGTCTTGCTTCATTGGAAGAATCCATGTGTGACCACCTTCTTGAATGGGTGGCAATTAGAAAAGTTAGGACTTATATTCCTCCTGCTACAGGTAGTATGTGTTGGCAAATGCTCAAAGACCAAATCCAGTCTATATTGGAGTTGCATTGATTTGCATTTCTATTTTTCTGGAGTGAGTTCATTAACATTGCCTCAGTGTCTAGGTTATGGGGAAATGTAGGGCACCAAGAAGAGGATTCCTTTCTCTAGGACATTTAAAGACAGTTTTTGATTGTTTTGGGAAGGGGCAACTGAAGAGTCTCTTTTAAGTTCAGTCATGTCACATCATGGTGTCATTTGCATGGCCACTTAACCTTAGTCCAGTTCTCAGAAGTGCAAAATTAGTTTAATACTTAAGTGAACTTGGAACAATGCAATTGTCAAGCCCCTGTGGGCACAGGCAAAGTTGGGACATAATTTTCCTTTATAATGAAATTAAGTGTCAATGTTGGTGGGAATGTAAGTTGGTGCAGTCACTGGAAAATAGAAGTTCCACAGAAAACTGAAAATAGAATTACTATATGATCCAGCAATCCCACTCCTGGGAATATACCCAGATAAAACTATAATTGAAAAAGATACATGCACCCCTATGTTCATAGCAGCACCGTTCACAATAGGCAAAACTTGAAAACGACCCATATGTCCATGAACAGATGAATGAATAAATAAGATGTTATATATATATATATACAGTGGAATATTCAGTTCAGTTCAGTCACTCAGTCGTGTTCAACTCTTTGCGACCCCATGAATTGCAGCATGCCAGGCCTCCCTGTCCATCACCAACTCCTGGAGTTCACTCAAACTCATGTCCATCAAGTCAGTGATGCCATCTAGCCATTTCATCCTCTGTTGTCCCCTTCTCCTCCTGCCCCCAATCCCTCCCAGTATCAGAGTCTTTTCCAATGAGTCAGCTCTTTGCACGAGGTGGCCAAAGTACTGGAGTTTCAGCTTTGGCATAATTCCTTCCAAAGAACACCCAGGACAGATATCCTTCAGAATGGACTGGTTGGATCTCCTTGCAGTCCAAGGGACTCTGAAGAGTCTTCTCCAACACCACAGTTCAAAAGCATCAATTCTTTGGCACTCAGCTTCACTCAGCCATAAAAAGAACAAAATAATGCCATTCATCATGCTATGTGACATTAGATTAATGCCATGTGATATCACTTATATGTGGAATCTAAAACATGGCACAAATGAACTTATTTGCAAAACAGAAACAGACTTGCAGAGAACAGACCTGTGATTGTCACGGGGGAGGGAAAGGGATGGATTAGAAATTTGGGGTTGGTTGATGCAAGCTATTACATTTAGAATGGGTAAACAAGAAGATCCTACTATATGGCATAGGTATATAGTAGGTAACTATATTCATTATCCTGTGATAAACCATAATAGAAAAGAATACAAATAAGAATGTATATATTGTATAACTGAGTCACTTTGCTATACAGCAGAGATTTTCAGACCATTGTAAGCCAACTATACTTCAATAAAAGAATTTAAAAAAGAGAAAACATAAAGTGTTAGACTGAATACCATTACATGAACAAGCATCTATAAGCAAGTAGATACCCAATTAAAAAAAAAAACACCTATTCTTATAAGCAGGGAAACCTCCATTCTTTATCCTTGTATGAACATTAATAAGTGCCTTGCATGAAATTTTATTGCAATAATGATGTAGGAGGACTTCCTGGGTGGTCCAGTGGTTAAGAATACCCCTTTCCATTGCAGGGATTGAGGATTTGATCCCTGGTCTGGGAACTAACATTCTGCATACAGTGTGGCAACTAAGCCCACGTGCTGCAACTAGAGAGCCTGAGTGCCATAATGAAGATCCTGTGTTGCCACCATTAAAACCCAACACAGCCAGATAAATAAATTTAATTAAATAATGAAAAACTTAAATAATGATGTAAGCAACCATATTCTGATCATCCAACCTATGAGATGGGGAAGGTGGCATGCTTTTATGTTAAGTAAGGCATGGTGAAAGTAAGGCATGGTTGAGGAGAGAGGGTGTGGAGAATGAAGACAAACGTGGAAGCAAGAGTTCTAACCCTGAGTACTACGCTGCGGGTGTAAAGCTTGCCATATCCTTACACATAGTTCATGTAAGTTTGGAGGTTCTTACACCATCTTTACTGATAACCTTATAACATTCACTAACTTTGTGAACAAATAATTATTTCAGACATCTTTTGTGCTAGCTAACAAAACTCTTGGTAGATATTTTGGAGAGTATTGATAGTAAGTTTTAGACTGAGGGACTCCAGTTGAGGGCTCTCTAGGTGTCAACTGGCTTCTCTTGAAGAGTAAGACAGATATGGTTATACTGGTAGATGGAAGTATTTGAAAGTCAATTACAATTAATATTATATGTATATTTCCATTTCTACTTTGTGAGAAGGAACGTGGTTTTGAAAATTCCACTGATTTGGCTGCCATTGAAAGCACCTCTGAGGACCTCACAAAGACCCATCGCCGAAAACCTTCCAGCACACCATCCATAGCAGTGTCCCGGGCCTCTCTCTCCTCAGGTGAGTATTTCCAACCTGACTGCTCTGTTGTGAAAATGACTAAATCAGATGAAACTGACTGCCTTGTGGGGCCTTAAATGTATGTTTCATGCCTTTGAAAATAATCATCCACTCTTTGACTCATGTATTTGGCCCACTCTGTAAGAACTGTTGAAACGTGGACCCATGTGATAACTTGAGCCCCTTGAAAAATCTGTGAATTTTGAATTTGATAAGAGTATACAGTCATGGGACTTCCCAGATAGTGCAGTGGTGGAGAATCTGCTTGCCAAGGCAGGAGACACAGATTCGATCCCTAGAGGAGGAAATGGCAATCCACTCCAGTACTCTTGCCTGGGAAATCCCCTGGACAGAGGATCCTGGTGGACTATTGTCCATAGGGTCTTAAAGAGCCAGACGTGACTGAGTTACAGAGCCAAGAAGTCAGTAGAGGAGTTCAGGAAATATGATTGTCTCATTTAATACAAAAGATAAAGACACTTGCCCAGAATTCAAGGAAATGGTAGTTCCATTGACACATCGGTCAGAAGTGCCCTGTATCTAGACAGATGAATCACTATTCCATGGTTTAAATAAGGCCTTCTTTGCAAGCAGCATTAATGGATTATTAATAACCCCTTTCATTTGTATGATCCCTTCAAAAATATTGTTTCACTTTAGCATCACAATAACCCCTGTGAAACAAATATTATTTTATGGTATAATTTTATTATCTTTGAATAAGGAAACTCTTCAGAGACATATGTTATAATTAGGAACTTTATGTCCCCTGTGTAGATTTGAAATCATGACAAGATCCCCAGAAGGAAGAAATCACCAGTTATCTAATGCTAATGCTAACATAAAGCCTAAGGCTGGATTCTCTGTGCTGAGTTGGAGGTGTCTCTCCAAGACAAGTTGCTCCCAAAATGTTGGCTAAATGTGCATGGCTATTATTGCACTTTGTTTAGGACTAGAAAATTGGTTCTCTAGTTCAATGAATCATTTTAAACTAGCCTAGAAGCCAACCTCATGGAGTGTATTTCTACTACTCGTGCTCATACTTAGTTGTTCAGTTGTGTCCAACTCTTTGCAACCTCATGGGCTCTAGCTGGCCAGGCTCCTCTGTCCATGGGATTTCCCAGGCAAGAATACTGGAGTGGGTTGCCATTTCCTCCTCCAGGGGATCTTCTCGACCCAGGGACTGAACCCATGTCTCCTGTGTCTCCTGCATTGGCAGGCAGCTTCTTTACTGCTGAGCTATTTGAGAAGCCCCTTCATTTCTCCTCTTAACAGTACTCAGTAGCTCCTGTGGATTGAGTACATACTCTGTGTCTGGTGTTATGCTAAGCAGCCCTGTGCTATTTCATTTATCATTTCAGTCTTAATCAGCTGCTCTCTTCAGTCTTCCTCATTTATGAGCAAGTATTCTCTCTCAGCAGGGTTTTGACATAGAAGTCTTTTATGGAAATAAACTGTTGATAAGCTATCCACAGCATTGCTGAGTTTTGCACTTTCTTTATATGTTTAAAAGCAAGAAATTCTGCTGATGAAAGAATGTTCTGGTATGCAAAGAAATAGAAGTTCTTTGCAATTTCCCTATAGCTACTCCATTTTTGTGTGAAAAGAACTTGCATCATTTCATTGCATTTTATGTCAAATATAAAAACACAGTGTATGTGTGCATGCTCAGTCATGTCTGACTCTCTGTGATCCCATGGGCTGTAGCCCACCAGGCTCCTCTTCATGGCATAGACAATAGATTCTCTAATAAATAAGGAATACTTAATGTTTTATTTTTTTCTAAGCTTAATGGCCCATTCTTTGAGAGTTTGCCAAGGTTTTTGAGCACAACAAAATTCTTAAACACCTTACAAATTGATCATGTTATAGTAGTAGAACATTTGCCTTCCTATGCTGTTGGTAAGTCCAAGAAAATTTCAAACTACTGTTAATAAATGGTAGCATGTTAGCATAAACAGTATGAAGTTTCTGACTATTGTTTTCATGACACTATCTATGCCTTATCCCTAGAAAGAATTGGAATAACAATGAAACATTTGCAATGAGAAGTGAACCCTTCTAACAAAACAAGATGATTCCCTTCTTCCCCTTTCCTTCCTGCAGACCGGAGTCGATCTGAGTTAGATTTGAGTGAGTCATTTACAGAAGACTTAGAGGATACTATAAGCATAAGGAGCAAATCTGTCCCTGGGGCTTTGGACAAAGACTTGGTAAGTTGGATATGGAAGAGTGTCTAATAGTCATGAAGAAAGGCCACAGGCTTATTCCAAACCTGTCCACTTTTGGGGAGGATGAGCTGAGAGTGAAGTGAGGATATACAATCATTTTTTCCTATTAGTCTTCACAACTAACATATAAAAACAAATATGATTTAGAAAAGGTAGCAGGTGATCAGTTTAATGAGTGACGAGTATCACTAAGAAAACACTTGTTGGGGATTTCAGTTGCTCGTTAAAAGCATGTCATTTAATCTAAACCCAGAAAATGTAAGGAATCCTAACATTTCCTAAATCCAACATTACTAGACTTATCTGATTATATGTTTTATATGAACATTTCTACATCTCATGTTATCCCCCTAAACTGTCTTCTCAGTTGCGACTACCTTATGTGAAATTAAATGTTTAAGGGAAAGTCATTCATGAAATGAGAATGTTGAATTAAATTATTGTGAAGGTTCTAATATTCTGAAATTCCTATTTCTACAATAGCTATAATCCAGTTTGAACTCCTTGGATAATCCAATTTGAACTCCTTGGATGAAAGATAAGACAAATGTTAAATGACATTCTTACATTTTTTCTGACGCAAACCAGGAAACTTAGTTCTAACACTCCATGTTATTTACTATAGTAATAAAAAACTACAAAGTAGTTTTAAATCCACCACAAAAGGGCAGCAGTAGTGGTGGGCAATGAGAGCAAATGGTTTCAAAGCTTACTTGGCATTCAGCCTTTAAAGAACAGATAATTCCAATGTTATTAAACTATTACGGATCATAGAAAATCTTCTGAAAATTTTCAAATTCATAACTCTGAAAATCTTCAAATTCATGATATGAAGCCATTTTATATAACCTGAATACTCAAACTTGATTTTTAAAATAGTTTAAAAACAGAAAACTACAAGATAAATTAATTTATAAATATATACAGAAAACTTGAATATATACACAAACCTAGCAGTGAATTAAAAATATTGCAATAAGCAAGTTTTATTCTAGGTTTGAATAAAAGAATTCATCTTTATAAGAATATCTTTTACATAATTAATATTTCACTATATTAAAGTGAAAGTGAAGTTGCTCAGTCATGTCCGATTCTTTGCGACCCCATGGACTGTAGCCTATCAGGCTCCTCCGTCCATGGGATTTTCCAGGCAAGAGTGCTGGAGCGGATTGCCATTTCCTTCTCCAGGGGATCTTTCCAACCCAGGGATCGAACCAAGGTCTCCCGCATTGTAGGCAGCCACTTTACCGTCTGAGCCATCAGGGAAGCCCCTTTACTATATTAAAGGAGAAAATAAAAACTACATCAATAGATGCGGAAAACTTTTTAAAAAGAGAATGCAATTCAAAGAGGATGCATAATACTAGCTTTACCCAGAGTAAGGAGGACCAGAGAAGAGAGGAGAAACCAAAAAGAAAGGTGTCCTTAATAAAAAAAAAAAAACAAACAAAAGAAAAGAAAAGAAAAGAAAATAGTATGCATGATATAATCCATTTATCTGGGTATATGTGTACCCTGTTCATCCATCAAAGATTATTGAAATTTAATTATTAATATGTGAGTGGAGATACAAGTTTTTTTTAATCTATATTACTTGAAATTTTTATTATAAAAATATATTATCTAAATACCCAGGGGATAAAAAGTGGGGAAAGAAAAGTAGAATCTGGAATTCTGGATAAGAAACCAGAATGTAAAATAGTTTATTCTACTGGCGAGATTTTCAAGATACATTTCCGTGTCTTAACAGTATAGACATACACAGGCATGTTTTAATGTGCATACACACACACACACAAATGCACCTCAACTTTTTAAATTAAAAAATAAGTACTTTGCTCAAAGTAAATCACTTTAGTGAGCAAGGAAGGAGGAATTGAACGCCTAGGTCTGTGTGATTCCACATTTCATGTTCTTTCCATTAGGCAAGCATCGCTAGAAAGGGAGCCCCGATTTTCAGATGGTTGTAATTCAGGTTGAATGAAGAACAAAAGAGCAAAACCTAGGAATGGAATTTTTCTAGATATTTGTATCTGATATTTCAAGTATTTAAGAAAAATGTTTTCAAATATCATATATTAACACATATATTTGAAATCTAGAAGGATGGTACTGACGAATCTGTTCACAGAGCCACAGTGGAGACACTGTGGCCAGATAATAGGCTAGCCATAAGCCTAGATAATAGGCTTATGGACAGGGAGAAGAGGAGAGGGTGAGATGAGTGGAGACAGTAGCATGGATCCATATACACTAACATAGGTAAAATAGATAGCCAATGGGAATTTGCTGTATAACTCAGGAACTCAAAGTAGGGCTCTGTAATAACCTAGAGGAGTGGGAATGAGCGGGAGGTAGAAGGGAGATTCAAGAGGGAGGGGACATATGTATACCTATGGTTAATTCATTTTGATGTATGACAGAAATAAAACCAACGTCATAAAGCAATCATAAATCAATTATAATATTTTAAAAGTGTTTTTTGTAAGTGAAAAAACACCAAGCCACTGATTTTATTCCCCCTCATCCTTCCTTAGGATTCCTTAGAAGAGATGGAAGATGGCATTGATGACTTAGTGTCCTCCCGGTTTTCTTCAAATACCCACAGTCTAGCGAGTGGCCTGTCAACAGTAAGCAATTCTTGAACATGCACTGAAATATTCTTTCTCTTGTTGGTTTTCTTTGCATTTCCAAAGAAGAGAATCAAGTTCTTGGAAAACACAGGATCATGAATTAAAAGTTATTATAATATCTTGCTTGCCTTTTGTCCACAGAGTACCTTTCATTCAAATTTTGTGGGGGCTTTTCCTAAGCTTCCTGATTCCTACTTTGAAAAAACCTCTCCCTACCATGTTTTAAAACCTCACCACTCCCTAGTTCAGGCTCTCATCAGCTGAACCCTCTGAATTACCTCAGTTCTCAGTTGGTAAATTTCCCTGCTGCCATTCTCTCAGTTCCTCAGCTGTCCTTGCTACCACTAGTCACTTCCCTCACTTTCCTTAAACACATAGCCAAGCAACTTTCTTTCCTATTTGTACATCAAGTCCATAATTTCCCACTCCTACAGAATAACATCCTATCTTACTTTGGTGTTTGAACCCTTCTTTGAGGTGGCTTTAGGTGTCCCTGTGTCTTTTTATCTATCTGTATGCCTCCAAGTCTTTTCTTGGTGTCTTTTATTTCCGTCTGTTGCACTAATATGCTTTTCTCTTTTGACCTTTGGGCGACTTCCTTAAAGAATTCTCAAGCAGGCTCTGACAGGAAATGGACCTACCTAAGTGTGCCTGATGCTGACTCAGACACTGTGAGTGTTCAACCTTTCCTTTTCGTTTTTTCAATTGTGCTTGGATTTCATGGTACAGGAAATCTCATTAGCTAGGCAATTCTCCCAGTCTTTCTGACTCATGTATCATTAACCAGCAATCCTCTTTTAAAAGGTAAATAATATAATCAGAATCCAGGTTTTCCAAAGAAAACACATTTTTTAAACATTAGAATCTGTGGACTAGAGAAAAGATACATGATCCAGAATGGTTTACCATGAACAAGGCACCTTTACATGGGATTCTCCAGGCAAGAATACGGAGTGGGTAGCCATTCCCTTCTCCAGGGTATCTTCCCAACCCAGGGATCCAATCTGGGTCTCCTGCATTGCAGGTAGATTTTTTACATCTGAGCCACCAGGGAAGCCCCTTAGAATAAACATCTCTGTTTATTTATTTTTCAATATAAATTTATTTTAATTGAAGGTTAGTGACTTTACAATATTGTATTGGTTTTTCCGTACATCAACATCTCTGTTTAATTCACAGCTTTGGCTTGGTTAAAAGCATAGAGTTTGGTTAGTAGTAAAATTCTTGTAACTTCTTCAGTTTCTTCCAAGCTTCTGCAATAGTAGGTTCTTAAACTGAATTTTCTATGTACCGATCTCATGCTTTAACAGAGGACCCTCTTTGAAGGAGTGGCTACAGAAGGATGTGGTATATATATAAGTCAGTGACCCAAGGGGTCAGTGAGGTATGGTGCAGAGGTCCTCAGACTAAAAATCTGGAAATCTTTTGCTTTGTTGTCAACAACAAAAAATAATCAGCCAATCTAAGAAAGAAATGGGAAATTCTATTGGTGCTCTATTGAAGATTATAACCTGGGAACAGCATCTCAGAAAGCTCTGAGACCTATTCTGCCCATAGAGGTCAAGCAAGGAGGCCAAAGGGCAGATGAACTTTTTCATGTTCAAATTTTTCTTGGGGAATTCTCTGGTAGTCCAGTGGTTAGGTCTCTGCACTTTCATTGCTGAGGGCCCAGGTTGGTCAGGGAATTAAGATCATGCAAGCCATGTGGTTCAGTGAAAACAAAAAAGAATGTTTAAATTTTTCAAGCTTTGCCACAAAATATGAACTTTATTTTACAATGTTTTGGTACTGCCAATAATTCCTGTGAGCCAAACTTGACTCATATGTGACATTAGGGGTTGGGGCTTATTCTTGAAGGCCCTGAAACTCAAAGCATGGTCTGTTGCCCAGGAATATTGAGTGACCTGGGTCAGAGACTGTAAAAGGCTGTCAGTTTACAGAACCCCTAGTGTCTCAGTGGTAATTTCATAGCACTGCTAGGCCAGGAGAAAGTGAAGTCGCTCAGTCATATCCGACTCTTTGCGACCTCATGGATTGTAGCCTACTGGGCTCCTCAGTCCATGGAATTTTCCAGGCAAAAGTACTGGGGTGGGTTGCCACTTCCTTCTCCAGGGGATCTTCCCAACCCAGGGATCGAACTTGGGTCTCCCACATTGCAGGCAGACGCTTTACCATCTGAGCCACCTAGCCCAGTTAAATAGTTAGCTTAGGAAAAAAATTAAGCACTGGTATCTTAACAACTTAGTAGCCATTTGAAAATATAATGCACAGTAACCATTTGAAAAAATATTTTTATTCCATTTTCAGTCTCACTCCATCGTGTCCAACTCTTTCCATTCTTAAATAGCCCCTGAGGTGATATGTGGGCCTGATGGGGACTACATGAGTTGGCAGCAGCATTTTCCTTTCCTTTCCCTCATGGATTTTTGTGCAGTACATGTTTTTTGTCATAGTTACTGCCTAAAACTCAGGTTGACATGGATAGGACTTTATTAAAAAGAAGAAAGTGGGATTGAACGTTAACACTGTGAACTACTGTTAGTAGTTTGCATGGTGTCTAATAGTTGTCACTGCCAGGAATTTTAAAATATCCTGAGGTGCCCCTTGTGAGTTGGGGCTGGCGCTCTGGGATGCCTTAACACACAGTTTGGGAACTGTGGACCTAGGAGTTTGTTAGAAAAGCAGAATCGCAAGGCTTCCCTGGTAGTCCTGTGGTTAATAATCAACCTTGCAATACAAGGGACACCAGTTCAATCCCTGATCCAGGAAGATTCCACATGCTGCAGAGCAACTAAGCTGTTGCACCACTACTGTGGAGCCTGCACTCTGGAGACCAGGAGCCACAGCTTCTGAAGCCCGAGCACCCGAGAGCCTGAGCTCTGCAACAAGTGAAGCCACCGCGATGAGGAGCCTTGCACAACGCAACTAGAGAGCAGCCTCTGCTCGTTGCAACTAGAGAAACCCCGAGTGCAGCAACAAAGACCCACCACGGCCAAAAATAAATAAACAAATCTTAAAAAAAAAAAAAAAAAAGGAAGACAGAATCTCAGACACCACCTGGGACTGTGTGGATCAGAACCTTCATTTTAATGAGACCCTCAAGTGACCAGTAGGCAGTTAAAGTTTGCAAAGACACCTGCTATCATGAAAATTCTGATGTTTGGTTTCAGGAACAGAATAGACGACTTAGGTCACTCACTGGCTCTTTAAGTTTTAATTTCCAAATTATTATGGAATCCTTGGTTTGCTCTTGCTCTTGACTTAAGCTTGAAAAAGAGACTGGCCATATCACCCACTGTTTTTGTATCAGTCTCTACTTTGGGCAATTGGAGGAAGGTAATGACTTTTGTTTTATATATAAACAAAAAAATATATACAAGGTATGAGGTCTAACCTCTCTTTGTACTTACCATAGTCTTTACTTCCCAGTCATTCATAGACAGGGCTTTTGAAATGCCTAGATCACTCCTGAACGCCTTCCAGGTGGTTTTCTTGTGACAGTCCTGTTGCTAAGACACAGAGTTCATGTTGCTGGCACTACAGGATAATTTTGTTACATTTAATTTAAAATGCATCTCTTGTTATTAGTGTCCCATCAGAACTTTCATTCATACTGGCACATTTGGACAGGGTTTCTTTTTGCATTTTAATTTTATTTATTGGTTGGTGTATTATTTTCTTGTTTAATGTTCTGTTTGTGAGTTGCTATTTTATAGATGTGTACAAAGCCATGGTCATATTAGTTACTGATCTTGTGGCCTCACAGCTGGTCAGGGGAGTTCTGACAGGTGTGGGCAGTGATGTTCTCATGGCGTGCCCTTTTGGAAGATGCAGTTATGTTATAGAGCCAATCTTGGGTCTGGTTGTCTGGGCATAGTAAAGGCAATCTACTGACACCAGGTTGTGGTGAAGGAAAGTGCAATGTTTATTGTGTAAATGTCGAGGATGGATGACTGGTGCTTGAAACCCCTCAAACTTCCTGAAGGGTTTGAGCAAAGCATTTCTAAAGGCCAGGTGAGGGTCACAGGTCTCAGAGCATGTGATCAGCTTGTGCACAGTTCTTTGATTAGTTGATGATGATCAATCCTTAGGCTACAGAAGGTCTGGGGGCTATGTGCTCATGGTTATCAAATCGTTAATTTCTTCCATTTGATGAGGGTTTTAGCATCTGTAAAACAACTCAGGAAATATGCATCAGATTCTATTAATATTATCTAGGTACTTCAAGGTCCATCTAGTCAAGGCTATGGTTTTTCCAGTGGTTATGTATGGATGTGAGAGTTGGACTATAAAGAAAGCTGAGCACCAAAGAATTGATGCTTTTGAACTATGGTGTTAGAGAAGACTCTTGAGAGTCCCTTGGACTGCAAGGAGATCCAACCAGTCCATTCTAAAGGAGATCAGTCCTGGGTGTTCATTGGAAGGACTGATGCTAAAGCTGAAACTCCAATACTTTGGCCACCTCATGCAAAGAGTTGACTCATTGGAAAAGACCCTGATGCTGGGAGGGATTGGGAGCAGGAGGAGAAGGGGATGACAGAGGATGAGATGGCTGGATGGCATCACCGACTCAATGGACATGAGTTTGAGTGAACCCCAGGAGTTGATGATGGACAGGGAGGCCTGGCGTGCTGTGATTCATGGGGTTGCAAAGAGTCGGACACAACTGAGTAACTGAACTGAAGGTACTTCAGAGGCAATAGAGGATAAAGAGGAGGGGCTACATTGGGAAGGCCCTATAGGGTCCTGCTGGATTATAGTATGGCTTCTCAGAGACTTATGGGATGGAATACTCTATGTAGGTATCAGAGAGAGAAGCTTGTAGCTTATCCTTGCACAGAAATATGGGTATTTTTTTCTTTGTCCTGATCAATGCATTCTAGACCTTGAAGTAGATTGACCTTGAGTGTCCCAGTGAAAGAGGAGAAAGCTACAGAGATTGGGAGAGGAGATGGAATGGAAAATGCCTGTGTCCCCCTATTCAATAGAAGAAGTGAATAAACAAAGGCTGTTCACTAACCCAAAAAGGCAATGCATCCCCTCTCAGCAAGAGTCCTTCCTTCCTTACTAATGGTCCTAGACTTTGTCCTTTCTCAGGCTCGGATTTTATGCAACACCAGAAAAACAAGCCATCTTTTGCTTTCTTCCTTCACAGTAAGCTTCCCTGCTCGTTATAAACAATGGAAGTTGTAATTAAATGGTGGGAGGTAGCTTCTGTGGAGAGATCACTAGCATAACCTGGGATGCCTCTTTTCATCTTGTTGATTCCAGACCAGCCTGAACAGCATGATGAGTGTTTACAGTGAGACAGGAGACTATGGCAACGTGAAGGTCAGCGGGGAAATCCTTTTGCACATCAGCTACAGCTATGAAACTGGCGGGCTCTACATTTTTGTCAAGAACTGCAGAAATCTGGCCATAGGAGACGAAAAGAAACAGAGGACAGATGCGTAAGCACATAGCATGTTCCCCAGACTGTTTCAGTCACTGCCCATGTGAATTACGTGTATTTGTCAGCCTGTGTGTTTCTTTTTCAGAAGCCTTTTAGCATTCATCTAGAATCAGAAGGTTGATCATCACTTTCTTCCTCTGCCGCCTCTAAATATTCTCTGACATGCATGTATAATGGTCACATTTGTAGTCACCTAGTCTTATTAAAAAAAAATATTTTTTTTTTGGCTGCACATTATGGCTTGTGGGATCTCATTTCCCTGGCTAGGGATTGAACCCAGGCCATGGCATTGAAAGTAGCAAATCCTCACCACTAGACCACCAGGGAACGCTAAGATTTTAAAGAAGCTATGACTCAGCATGATGCAGGACTCACAGATTTGCAGTCCACACGGAGGCAGCTCTTTGTCATGCAAGGCTGACACGTTGGCATACCCCATGCTGTATGAGAGTATACTGTTAATTTTTGCTCTGGGAAACCCTCCAGAAAAAATTTCCAAGCTGTTTGCCCAATTGAACAACCTGAAAGGGCAATTATGAGGCTCTCGGGATTTCCAGAATCAGCCTGGGAGGGCAGGTAAGACCATGGGAAGATAAGACTCAGGGCTTCCCAGGACCACTGCCAGTTTGGTGAGTTGCTCTGAAGACTCACAGGTCTCCACACACAGTCATAATCAGTACAGGGAAAGGGCATATGTGGCAAAGATCAAGAGAATCAAGGCTTAAGTTTCCAAGGACCTCTCCCAGTGGAGTCACACAGGATGTGCTTAAGTCGTCCAGCCACAAGTGGTAAAAACACATGGGGAGTGTTGTCTACCAGGGAAGCTCATTGAGAGACTCAGCTGGTCACATACCCAAATCCCAGTCTCCTACATGAAAGCAGGTGTTTAGCAGGAGCTATACTATTTCCACAAATATTTTTGGCACAGTGAGCCACTTATTTCTGTTCCTGGAGTGATGAAAATCCTCCTGAAACCCAGGTTCTGCATGCTAGCCAAGAGTGAAATTTATAAACAGATATTTCGAATGAGAGCAGTCTCAGACCCACTGTTTACCCTTTTTCTACATAATAGATAAACCTAGGTTTAATACACAGCTCAGTAAATCTGTTTCCAAAACAGACAAATGAGTAGACAAATAGATTGGTCCAGTTACCTCCTTAGCTAAATATCAGAGAGCTTCAGGATTGGTATCATCAGTCTCAAAGGGATCATCTAAAGCCACATTAGGTGGACTTCAGGACTCTGGTAGCATCTTTTACATTTCAGTCTTGTCCATCATGTGCATTTCTGAGTCTGCCATAATGCCCTGCTCCTGGGACTGCTCAAGGCCAGGTATTGGGGAGAATTGCTATTGTGACTTCAGGTTGTTAATTTTAATTTCCTTTTTTCACCATTTTTCTTTATTCACTCATTGACTCCACTCATCAAAAGTCCGAACATCTGAGTGGAGAGGAAAATTACCTCTATGATCAAGAGCACTGATCATAATAATAGATCATACTTATTCAATAGTATAATATATTAGCTACTTGTATATGTCAGCTCATTTGATCCTTATCATTCCCTAAGTCATCATCCCAGGTTTGCAGATGATGAAACTGGGCTACAGAGAGATTAAGTAAGCTCTTGAGTTCCCCCAAACCATTGATGCCTGAAGTAATTCAAACCCAGCTGGCTTGACTCTGGAACCCACTCTCTTTACCACAAGAATTTACAACTTCTCTCTTATTGAAGGGCCAGAGTTATATTTCAAAATGTCCTAGTATGTAAACCACATTCTCTTTGGTTCTGTCTCTTATACTCCCTAGCCTGTTTCTTTTACTCCTTTTATTCACTGAAGTCCCTGAACATTTCTCTCAAAGTAGATGTTTCCCAAGGATTACTTTCATTTTTCTTAATCATATACAGTTATGTCAAGTCATACCTCCTTCCTGACAAGTCCAGAAATAACAAGCGCAAGACCAAAATAAGAACAGGCACCAATCCAGAATTCAATGAAACCCTAAAGGTAAATCAATACTCTTTCATGGTAACTTTAATGACTCGATTTACTTCATTGGTTTAGATGTAACTGTAAAGGATTTGCATGTCAAGGCTTATATGTATTTTAGAAAAGCAGAATGTGAATCAGTTGGCTTTCTGTTTCTGAAAAGAAAGCAATGTCAACCACTCTTAGTTTATTTCTCTGCTGCTCTGAAGATTGCACTGGAAGTAGAGATGATCCAGGAAAATTACATCTGACTTGGTATCAATACCTCTTGTCCAAAAGTATGTTTCACCCTTGGGAAAACAATTTTTTTGGCTAGTTCCCTGTAAAAGAAGTTTGTCAAAGTTTTGGCCCTAACTTAGCAGTTCACTCTATACATACTCACTGTTCTGCTAATGCAGCATTAAAATGTGCTGTTTCTTGTTAGGGTTTCAGAATTTGGCTAAATTTATCCATGTGGTTAATGAACAGTGGAGATACAGGGCTAGATTTGAAAAAATCTCAGAGACAGTGGCCTAGGTAAGATATAACCCAGGCCCCAATTCTAGAGACATTACTTTTTCCCATGGGCCTCCATGTAACCTCTTCCCTCACCCTGGACACAGTTGGCCTGGTAAGAAAGTTCCAAGGGGATAGGGATGTTGAAGCCAGAATGATGGAGTCATGGAGTCCAGCACAGGAGGAAGTTGGCGAGTGGGGGCATATGTCAGTAGGGTCACATGTGAAAGCAGGAGCCAAGATGGATCAAAGTGAAAAGGAATGAACATATGCAGAAGGTGAATCCAGCAGCTATGACAGGATAGCAAAGATGAGCCGGAGCAGAACAGATAAAAAGATGACGTGGCAGATCCAGGAAGCGGGGCCAATGTGAATCATTCCAGAAACAGCAAGGATGATGTGAATCCAAGATGAGGAATCAGTCAGTCTGAAGCGTGTCTGAGGTGATATTTGCGGAGGACAATCAGGAGATTTTGAGGGGGTGTAGGTATGTGGCCCCAGATAATGTTCTGCTGGAAAAGGGAAAACCATGCCAATATTTTCTTTCTGCTCAATCTATGTATATACTAAGCTTACCTCTGCACTTAGGCTGAACTTTATAAAGTTTGACATTTGCAAGTTTCTCACTGTCAAACTTTCCTGGATTTGGGTCTTACTGTTATGAATAAGACAGAGAAATTAGAGACTTGATACATTAAACCTTGCACTTAGAAAGTAGTTGTTGACAAAATAATTAGGCAAGTAAAAAGCGAGTAAAGCTGAAAAGGGGACAAGCTTCATCACCTCATACTTTTTATATAATATCTGAAGTTTATCAAACCCCCATGAAAAGTCTGTCAATAGATCTTTCAGTGCTAGGTCTCACGCAAATGAGTTTATGGAACAGAACCTGACTTGTAGCAGAAATGAAGAAAAATGAAGTGTTTTTCTCTTGGGTTTGTTTTGTTTGTATTACTATTGCATACGATCTGGAAGCCAGTAGAGGTAAATTTCACCCTGTCCTAGAAATGGATGTGAAGTGTGATATTGTAAATCTGGTTTTGCAGTACACCATCAGCCATGCCCAGCTGGAAACAAGAACTCTGCAGCTCTCAGTCTGGCATTATGATCGATTTGGACGGAATAGCTTCCTGGGGGAGGTGGAGATTCCTTTTGACTCATGGAACTTTGAAAATCCAAGTGATGAGTGGTTTGTGCTTCAACCCAAGGTAGGAAATGCTTCCAGATGAGTCACACACTTACACAGAGAATGAGCAAAACTGATGTCAGAGGCCTAAAGAATCTGAAGACCTCTAGTTGTTAAGTGATAATCCGAAAAGATTAGTGTATTCACCCTGTCCTAGAAATGGATGTGAAGTGTGATATTGTAAATCTGGTTTTGCAGTACACCATCAGCCATGCCCAGCTGGAAACAAGAACTCTGCAGCTCTCAGTCTGGCATTATGATCGATTTGGACGGAATAGCTTCCTGGGGGAGGTGGAGATTCCTTTTGACTCATGGAACTTTGAAAATCCAAGTGATGAGTGGTTTGTGCTTCAACCCAAGGTAGGAAATGCTTCCAGATGAGTCACACACTTACACAGAGAATGAGCAAAACTGATGTCAGAGGCCTAAAGAATCTGAAGACCTCTAGTTGTTAAGTGATAATCCGAAAAGATTAGTGTAGCTTATTTTAGAATGATATAATAAATGTAAATATACTCTTTTGGAAATCCTTCTTTGAGATAGACTGTCTGTAAAATGCAAACCATAATCTTGCATAATCATATTTCTTATTAATTTGACTGGCTAAAAATATAGTCAGTATTCAATAGTCACCATGGATAAACAAAAGAATACATTATATGATCCTATTAGGTCAACATTTTTTTTTTCAAGGCTGGTACTAGAAATTAAATGCCACTATAGTATGTTCTAAATTAAACCAACAGTGCCTGGGATTCACTCTATGCAGTTGGTATCTCTACAGTAATTTTTGAAGTCAAAAGTGAGATGGGATAAAGGTCCCACTTATGTAACCAAAGACTGTTCTTTATATAGAGAAGGGGAAAAAGAACATGATGGTTAAGGTAGTGGACTCAGACCAGACTTCCTGGGTTCAATCCTGGCTTCACGACTCTCTGTGTAACCTTGGGGAAGTTACTTGACTTCCCAGGCCTTGGTGTTCTCATTGGTGATGTAAGAATTGGACATCAGTTTTAGGGATGCTATGAGGCTTGAAGAAGCCTGCCTTGTGATACTTGCAGTGTCAGGCACATTGTAAGCTTCTCAATAAATGCTAGGCAGTGTTTGTTATGTTGGAATCCTTATATTGCAATTGACAGAAACCCCAGCTCACACTACTCAAAAAATGAAAGGAAATTATTGACCAGAGATGATCAAGCATGGCTTGATCCCAGATGCTCAGATCTTAGCAAGGCCCTGGAGTGTCTTGATCTCTCTTCTCTGTATTGGCTTCACTTGCAGACTTCATCCATTGTGGGCCTCCCCTCACTAATCCCAGGTCTGCTTCTCTTGAACACCACAACAGCTGCAAACCTCTCATCCTTGCCTCACATTGTCCAGGACAGGAAAGAGTTCCTCCTCCTCCAATAGTCAAGCCAACATCCTGGACCTGGTTCCTAATTCTCATTACATTATTTGCCCGTCCTTAGCTAATCATTGCAGCCAGAGAGGAGAGATACATTGAGGGGCTTACGACCATCAGAACATAAAACTGATCCTGAAGATGGTATCACCCCCAAAGAAACCCAGGTACAGTAATACTAAAAAACAAAAATGGTGAGTGTGTGCTAGACAGCAAAAACAAACATTGATCATCAATAATAGCATTTGTTCATCATTATGAGTAGTAACATCATTCACATCTCATGGTTACAACCACTGCTAAGCATTATTATCCCCATTTTATATGAGGAGCTTGAGACTCAGAAGTTAAATGCAACTTTCTGGTGGATTTTATAAGTGTTGACCTCAAAAACTTGGTATAAGTAACTCATGGACAACCTTTAGGAGGTTTACTTTGGCTCTGGGTAAAATTAACAATGAAATAGGGATCCTCAAACAGAAAACAACCTCACTCCCATGACTCACATAAATATGGTAGAGAAAGGAAGTACAATGTTAACAACAAATAAGTCCACAATAGCGTAACATTTCTCTGACATTATTAATAAATATGAGAAATATTTGGTCACTACAGCATTAAAGTTCTGCGATTTAAATGAAAAGCCGCACCATAAAGGATAGCAATTAAGTTGATTTAAATCTTCAGGCACTTGCTTCCTTTTGTGTATAATGAGTGAGTATCAAAGAATCATAGAAAATGTCCAATACATCATGTGATGTGTGACACTGATGAAGGACAAGTAACATGCATCTAAGTCCGTGAAATTAGCTTGTCCATCAGAAATATAACAGAAGAGCACAGAGGAGCTGTTTCGGAAGTCGGTTTCTTGGAAATGGTTGGAGGATTTGCTCTGAGATGATATTAGTGCTCTGTTAGGCATTGATTTTGCTTAGAGGCCAGCAGCTTTCCATAGTAATCACCTTCACATTGACACTGAGTGGTTTGATTTTATTTTATTTTTTTATTACAAGTGAGAAGCATCTCTCTGAGGCTGCTTGCAGTGGAAACATTCTGATGGTGTTTAATGTCAATGGAGCTCCTGTGATCCTCTGCCAGAACCCGTTGGATTCCTTTAACCATGTCTGTTGTGAATTTTGCCTCCAACTGCCTCTACTTGACTCTGTTTTTAGAAGACTGTCCTCGGGCTATTGTAGATTTTTCCCATATAGGCAGAGAGTCAGAAATTGCTAGCAGCTTCTGTCCCTCCTGCCACAAGGCAAGTCTTCACCAATAACTGATAGATGGTGGAGTCTGAAAGCTCAGTTCCATTACTGAGAGAGGGAAAAGCTCTGAGGCGTTATTTACCCTCCAGAGCTCTCCTGCTGGATCAGAAGCCCTCGCCTGGCTTCCTCCTCTTCCCCAACCTATCTCCTCAACCCTTTCCCTGGCCTGGCCTGGGAGCCTTTCCTTAATAGGTCACTTGCAAAAGAATCCTCATCTCAGTGTTGGTTTCTGGCAAGAAGTTGAATAGCCAGGTGTGTTAGTCGCTCAGTCATGTCTGACTCTTTGTGACCCCATGGACTGTAGCCCACCGGGCTCCTCTGTCTGTAGGATTCTCCAGGCAAGAGTACTGGAGTGTGTAACCATTCCCTTCTCCAGGGGATCTTCCTGATCCAGAGATTGAATCCACGTGTCCTGCAGTGTCAGGTGGATTCTTTACCATCTCCTAGGAACACAGTCTAAATTAGTGTCTAATCTACATCATCTTTTCCTGCCAAGCTTTCTATGACATGTATAGAGGAAAGGCTGCAAGTTATTCAGACTTGCTTAGGTACCATGCCTTCCAGACTTGATTCTCCATCTCCATCCTCAGTCATTTCAACGCAGTAGCCGCCTCATCAACTAGAGCTCTAGCATGAGCCGCCCCGGACACTTGATGTTTCTCATAGATTATCCAGCTGAGGAGCTGAAGGGTGAGCTACAGGGACCAATTTCCTTGGTAACAGAGGATCAGAAATAATATTCCTTAAACATTCAGAAAGGCGGACGTCCTTCAGCAGTGGGAAGATTGGAAAGACAGAGTGCCTTATTGCTTATCAACTATCTGTTGGTGAAAAGTCCCTGGACACCTACCTTTGCTTTTTCTGTGTCTTCCCATCAGGAGGCTGGTGCAGACAAAGAAAGAACTCCAGATGCCAGATATACTTACTGTAAAGTAGTTTCATGGTATAACTCCCATTTTACAGTGTATGTGGGATTGTTTATTAGCTGTAATTCATTAGCTTACTGAAAGACAAGAAGAGCTTGTCAGTGTAAATTGCCTTTCATGTATTCCCAGAAGGTGCTATTATTATAAAAAGGACCTTTGAATGTCAACAGCAAGCGTAAGTGGTTTTCCAAGGAAGCCTTCTCTGTCCCACCTTCAGGCAGAGTCAATGTACAGCAGGTCCTGTGGAGTCATTGCCTAGCTGAAGGGCTCTCTTTATGTGGTATTTTGGACAGACGTGCGTCCATAATAAATGACCCCACCTTAGCCCTGTAAATGTGCTGGGAACTCTGCTTCCTACTCTGATTGGCAGTGGATCCCTGTCTCTTCAAAAAGCAAAAGATAATGGGCATTATCAGATTATTCCCCACCCCTGCTGAGTCAGATTCCTTCACTGTTGCCCTACTGACTCTGGATATTGTTTGAGTAAATCCTAACCCTCACCCTGGCACTCAGCGCTCAGTTGGTATGGCCCAGTTTTCTGGAGCAGAGGAGTATGTCAGTGCTTTACCTGAATCCCCATTTTCATTCATACATGGCTCCCCTCAGCTGTCCCTCCTGCCAGCCAGTACCTGCCAATCTTCGGAGGATAGGCATCCTCAGGCTGCTGGAGTGGGCTTGGAATGTGGATGTCAAAAGCCAGAGTAGCCTGGGTATTTCAGTCTTGTGGGAGTTGAGGGCAGACTCTTGGTCAATAACTGATGGATGAAGGAGTATAAACACCTTAGCATCTTTGCTTTGATCAGGAGCACTCCAAGGTGTGATCTGTCTTGTCTTCACAGCTCCCCTGTGGAATTGAGCAAGGGTTACTCTCCGTGAAACTTGGCCTGACCTTGTAACCCTGGCGAGCCTCTCTTCACTTCACAGTCCAGCTACCCTACTGCCTATCCTAATAATACACTATAATAGAAATTTGTGTCTTCAGATCTCCTGAAGACCCCAGAGTAGACACCTTGTTTTTATCTTCCTTGCTGCTTCCTCCCTGTACACACACATCTGAGCACGCCTCCCAACCAGCGCTCAGACACATTCTACACAATCCCCACCGAATTCCGCTCATCCTACTTTGTTGCTTATGTGTTAAGTTACTTCAGTCCTGTCCGACTCTTGGTAACGCTATGGATCGTGGCCAGCCAGGCTCCTCTGTCCTTAACCCAGGCTAATCTTCTCCCACTCCCCTATCTTCATATGTCATCATGTCTGCCATCCTATAAGAACCAGACAAGGGCCCCCTTGTTATCCCAGTCTGGATTACTCTCTCTTCCCATAGTAGTTTTTATTTTTTTGGCTGCACTGGATCGTCATTGCAGCATGGGAGCTTCTGAGTTTCAGCCTGTGGGCTTCTCTTGTCTTGGAGCTCAGGCTCTAGAGTGAGCAGGCTCAGTAGTTGGCAGTGCACTGGCTCCTCTGCTGCTGCTGCTGCTAAGTCAGTTCATTCATGTCTGACTCTGTGAGACCCCATAGATGGTAGCCCACCAGGCTCCCCCGTCCCTGGGATTCTCCAGGCAAGAACACTGGAGTGGGTTGCCATTGCCTTCTCCAATGAGTGAAAGGGAAAAGTGAAAGTGAAGTCGCTCAGTCATGTCCGACTCTTTGCGACCCCGTGGACTGCAGCCCACCAGGCTTCTCCATCCATGAGATCTTCCAGGCAAGAGCACTGGAGTGGGGTGCCATCACCTTCTCCCACTGGCTTCTCTAGTTGAAGCCTAAGGACTTAGTTGCCAACGGCATGTGGCATCTTACTTCTCTGTTCAGGAATTGAACCTGCCTCCCCTGCACTGGAAGGTGAATTGTTAACCATGGACCACCAGGGAAGTCCCCCAGAGTAGTTTCTTTTATAGTCAGTCCCCTATATATGAACCTTCAAGTTGTGAGCTTTTGAAGATGTGAAAGTGCATTCGCATGTCCAATCACGCAAATTAATTCAAGTCTCTGGCATTGTATATAAAGTTGGGTACCTAGGCTAACTTTGTTGGATTTATGAACAAATTGGATTTACAAATACACTCTCTCGGAACTTAACTCATTCAGTAGGGAATATACTGTACTTGTATTTGGAACAACTGTAATGGTTTGTGTGACACCGAGCTTGCTGTATGGTAGAAACCTTCTTCAAGAAATCAGGACCAATAACTATAGGTCAGTTCATGGACAAAGTCATAGAAGTCAAACACATACAGTGTTTTCCAATTATATTCCTTATGGAATTTCCAATGCATTTATTAATCACTTATTTTAATTTAAATGTGTATTCATTTTCAAGTTTTCTAATACAGGGGCACTTTTTTTTTTTTTTGACTATAGTTTCAGTAGTTGAAACTCTATCATATCCTCCTGGAATACATTCTGCCCCTAATGTATCCTAATCAACAGTTTCTTGTTTCAGTTTCCCTAGAGTGAAACAAAAGTTTCAGAATACTTGCAAAGTCAACCAAATGCAAAATCTTTCTGAATATTCATAATCTTTCCTCTAGTCTTTTATAGCTTCAAGCCCAAATAGAATCCAATAACGAATTTATTTTCACATCTTTGGATCTTATAAGTTGGTTAACCTCATTTTTTATAGTAACAGCTGTATTTGGGGACTCTTCAGTTTGTGCCATTCAGTTATATAATTAGAGCCACAAATATGCCTGGCATAAGGAGCTCTGGGGACTAATGCAGCTGATTCCACTGATGGGAGCAGGCACACATGGTCTTTATATAGAGCATCCTGCCCTTCAGTGGAAATAGAGAGCATTCATGTGACAAATCAGTTAAATAAGAGCAGATCGATAGAGTTGCTATGAAGTATATTCCTTCTAGATAGAATGAAAACTCATGAAAGTAGGATCTCTCTGTGTCCCCATAGCACTTAGCAAAGTGCCTTAAGAATCATTACTGTTCGGTGGGCCAAAAAATTTGTTCAGGTTTTCCCATACCATTGTATGGAAAAACCTGAACAAACTTTTTGTCCAACTCAATACAAGGAGACCTTCCATATGTGTTGGTAGCATGGAATGAATTGAATTGAATTCTGCAAGCTTTTTCTGAGCAGAAGTTCATTGAATAGTGGAAAATGGTAGTATACCAGGAGAGGACATTGCCTTGGAACTTCCTTGCAAGTGGACAACCAAAAACACCCCCAAGATGTTAGTTCTGTGCAGGTTGAAGATGACTTCCTCCTTGGACTGTCTTTTGTATGTGATTTTAATCCTACAATCTCTGCAAATATGCTATTAGTATAGATAGTATAGTATAGTATAGATATCTATAGTATGTGACACTTGAACATATACTTTTCCCTGTCAATACATTTTCCTACCCAGAGGTCTCAGCTGAAAACAAATAGAGCTTGCACTGGCTAACTGTTGTTGTATAGAAAACTACCCTAAACCTTAGTGGCTTAAAACAACCATTTATTATGATTGTTCTTCAGTCTGTGGGGATGACTGGGCTCAGCAAGGTGATTTTATTTAAGACCTCTCATATGGTTGCATCTAAATGGTAGACTGAGGCTGAAGTCATCTGAGGGCTTGACTGGGCTTGTTGGTCCAGTTGGATGTCTCACACTTGATGTTGGCTGCCAGCTAAGAATTCATCTAACCCCACCAACTAGAGCACCAATGTGTGGTTTCTGTATGTGATGTGGACCTCACATCATGGATTCACAGAGGGAGAATCCTAAGAATATTCATTTCAAGAGAAGAAATGGAAGCCGTTCATCTTAAGACCTGGGCCCAGAAACTGGCACATTGTCACTTCTGCCATATTCTACTAGTTAGAGCAGTCACAGAGCCCACTCAGATCCAAAGAGAAAGGGCAAATACCTCAACGCTCATTCGCTATAGTATCAAAAAGAAAAACAAACCCAGTGACCTCTTTTATCTGTCATAATATCCATGATAATTTTCTGTTTGTGACTTTCACATAGACTAAACTTTCCTGAAACCATCAAAGCAATAAGAAAACTCCTCATATAAGGCACTTGATTTAGAATAATAAGATTAAATGGTATATGGATAGTCTGATTCACCACCTAATCTCATTTGTGCCTCTGGCAAGATAGCTGAATAAAAGCTTCAAATGATTTTCCCAGCCTTACTAATAACGTTTATCACCACCAAAAAGAAGGTGTGATCACTCACCTAGAGCCAGACATCCTGGAATGAGAAGTCAAGTGGGCCTTAGGAAGCAACACTATGAACAAAGCTAGGGGAGGTGATGGAATTCCAGTTGAGCTATTTCAAATCCTAAAAGATGATGCTGTGAAAGTGCTGCACTCAATATGCCAGCAAATTTGGAAAATTCAGCAGTGGCCACAGGACTGGAAAAGGTCAGTTTTCATTCCAATCCCAAAGAAATGCAATGCCAAAGAATGCTCAAACTACTGCACAATTGCACTCATGTAACACACTAGTAAAGTGGTGCTCAAAATTGTCCAAGCCAGGTTTCAGCAGTACGTGAACCATGAACTTCCAGATATTCAAGCTGGTTTTAGAAAAGGCAGAGGAACCAGAGCTCAAATTGCCAACATCCATTGGATCATTGAAAAAGCAGGAGAGTTTCAGGAAAACATCAATTTCTGCTTTATTGACTATGCCAAAGCCTTTGACTGTGTGGATCACAGAAAACTGTGGAAAATTCTTCAAGAGATGAGAATACCTGACCACCTGACCTGCCTCCTGAGAAATCTGTATGCAGGTCAAGAAGCAACAGTTCAAACTGGACATGGAACAACAGACTGGTTCCAAATAGGAAAAGGAGTACGTCAAGGCTGTATATTGTCACTGTGCTTATTTAACTTATATGCAGAGTACATCATGAGAAATGCCAGGTTGGATGAAGCACAAGCTGGAATCAAGATTGCCGGGAGAAATATCAGTAATCTCAGATATGCAGATGACACCACCCTTATAAAAGCAAAGAAGAACTAGAGCCTGTTGAGGAAAGTGAAAGAAGAGAGTGAAAAAGTTGGCTTAAAGCTCAACATTCAGAAACCTAAGATCATGACATCTGGTCCCATCATTTCATGGCAAATAGATGAGGAAACAGTGGAAACAGTGTCAGACTTTATTTTGGGGGGCTCCATAATCACTGCACATGGGGATTGCAGCCATGAAATTAAAAGCCGCTTGCTCTTTGGAAGAAAAGTTATGACCAACCTAGACAGCATGTTCAAAAGCAGAGACATTACTTTGCCAACAAAGGTCCTTCTGGTCAAAGCTCTGGTTTTTCCAGTAGTGACATATGGATGTGAGAGTTGGACAATAAATAAAGTTGAGCATGGAAGAATTGATGCTTTTGAACTGTGGTGTTGGAGAAGACTCTTGAGAGTCCCTTGGGCTGCAAGGAGATCCAACCAGTCCATCCTAAAGGAAACCAGTCCTGAATATTCATTGGAAGGACTGATGCTGAAGCTGAAACTCCAATACTTTGGCCACCTGATGTGAAGAACTGACTCACTGGAAAAGGGCCTGATGCTGGGAAAGACTGAAGGTGGGAGGAGAGGAGGACGACCGAGGATGAAATGGTTGGACGGCATCACCGACTCAATGCACATGAGTCTGAGTAAACTCCGGGAGTTGGTGATGGACAGGGAGGCCTGGTGTGTGTGCTGCAGTCCATGGGGTCGCAAAGAGTGGAACGTGACTGAACGACTGAACTGAAATGAAGGAAAGTCCGGCAAGGTTTCCTTTTGTCAGTCTCAGTCATTTTTGCTGAGGTTTGAATGGCCTCGGGCTTTCTTATGGGTCTGAGGGTTTCTGAATTCTTTCAGTCTACCCTCTCTCATAGCAGAGCAGCTCTCAGCCTTTGAATCATTACTCAGCAGTCACGTTCCCTCAAGAAAAGTCTGAGGAAGTACTCTACTTTTCTTACCCTATTAATGAAAAATCTAAAGTTCACTTGTCTCGTTGGGAGACCTACAGAACAAAGGCTTTGGGTATGTGCTCACACTGAATTTTCAAATTTAAAACTGGATTTTGAGATGATTGTAGATCCACATGCTATTGTAAAAAATAACATGGAGAGATCCTATATACCTTTTACCCAGTTTCCCCCAGTGCTCACATCTGACAAAGCTATAATGCAGTGGCACAGCCAAGGTGGTAACGTTGATATAATGCACTTGTCTTGTTCGGATTTCCTCAGTTTTCATTTGTGTGCGTGTGTATTAATTTGTATGCAGTTTTGTCACATGTGTAGCTTTGTGCTGGGCTTCCCAGGTGGCACTAGTGGTAAAGAACCCACGCAACAGACACAGATTTGATCCCTGGGCCAGGAAGATCCCCTGGAGGAGAGCGTGGTAAGCCACTCCAGTCTTCTTGCCTGGAAAATCCCATGGGCAGAGGAGCCTGGCGGGCTACAGTACACGGGCTTGCAGAGGGTTGGACATGACTGAAGTGACTTGGCACTCAGCACTGTAGTTTTGTCTGTTCAACCCTACCGCCAGGATACAGAGCAGGTCCATCCTTACAAAGATCCTTCGTGGTCTTTTACAACCACACCCACCTCGCTCCTGCCACCCCTATTCCTAATAGCTGTTTGTCTCAGTCATGTCCGGTTCTTTGCAACCCATGTGCTGCAGCCCACCAGGCTCCTCCATCCATGGGATTTTCCAGGCAAGAAGGCTGGAGTGGGTTGCCATTCCCTTCTCCAGCGGATCTTCCTGACCCAGGGATTGAACCCAATCTCCTGCAGTGCAGGCAGATCCTTTACCATCTGAGCCACCTGGGAACCCCTTTCCTTACCCCTAGCAACCCTGAATCTGTTCTCCATATCTATTATTTTGTCTTTTCAAGAATGTTATATAAGTGAAATCGTGTAGTATGTTATCCTATTAAGCTGACTTTTTTCACTCAGCATCATTCTCTAGAGATTCAACCAACTTTTTGCAGGTATCACTAGCCAATCGTTTTTCTTACTGAGTAGTACTCTGTGGTATGGCTTTACCACAGTTTATTTAACTAGTTACCTATTGAAGGACATACAGTTTCTTTCCAGTTTTGTACTACTACAAATAAAGATGAAGCAAATATATATGTACAGGGTTTTTCAGTGTACACATTCTTTTAGTTTCCTGGGATAAATGCCCAAATATTGTTTAATCTTTTAAGAAAACACCAAGCTGTTTTCCAGAGAGGCTATGCCATTTTACAGTCGCACCAGCAATGTTGGAGTGTGCCACTTTTTCCACATTGAATTTTAATGATGTGAATTACCAGTGTAGCTGTTCAGAGTTGGTGGCTAGCAGCCCAATTTGAATCAGACATTATGCCTACTTTCCCTTTCTTGGTCACTGAAGTAGGAAACCCTTGTGACATCAAGGGCAGACAGAAAGAAGTCTTTTCTGGGGCTGTTATCAGTGAGATCTTTATTTTCACTTCATTCCCCCAAATTATTTGTATTTGTTTACTGATCGGTCCAGACCTCAGTGCATCACAGGCGCTCAGTGTCCATTGACTCACCAAATGTGTGTTATATCTCCCCTCTCAAATTCCTTTTACTTTAAGGTGTAAAGAGCTTCTCAGATGGTTCTAGTGGTAAAGAACCCACCTGCCAATGCAGGAGACATAAGAGACACAGGTTCAATCCCTAGTTGGAAAGATCCCCTGGAGGAGGGCATGGCAACCTGTTCCAGTATTCTTGCCTGGAGAATCCCCAGGGACAGAGGAGCCTGGCAGGCTTCAGACTATAGGGTCACACAGTCAGCTGGGACTGAAGGGATTTATATGCAAATGCCTTCATAGAATTTTCCAGCCTCTCTTTTGTCGTGCCTGAGGCAGCTCTTAAACCAGTAAGTGCCAACATAATTGAAGTGGAATAAATTGTCACATCTAAGCCACCTAGTAAAGATTGTATATTCAAACACGGGCTACAGAATTATAAGCATTCTGATTTTTCTTTTTACCTGTCTCCTCTTGGCCAGGTGGAATGTGCTGCTGATATTAGCCTTCAGTACAAAGGAGAGCTGACAGTCATGTTACGTTACATACCACCAGAAGAGAAACTGATGCCTCCACTAGGACAATTTCAAGGTAGAGGAAAAAAAAAAATCATTGACTTTGATCAGTGATGTTCCATTTCTAGAAGTGTGGAAGTAGGGAGCACGGATTGGGTGGACTATTTTATTGGGTTAGCTAAGAAGTTCATTTGGTGTTTTCCGTAACATCTTCTATAATGAACTTTTTGGCCAACTCACATCAAGTGAAAAGGGTTAGGTATCACTGTCCTTTATGGAGAATTGAGAAGTATATACTGTATATGGGGCTTCCCAGGTTGTGCTAGTGGTAAAGAATCCCCGGCCAATGCAGGAGACATACAAAACATGGACTCGATCCCTGGGTCAGGAAGATCCCCTGGAGAAGGAAATGGCAACCCAGCCCAGAGTTCTTGCCTAGAGAATCCCATGGACAGAGGAGCCCAGCAGGCTATATTCCATGGGGTCACAAAGAGACACAACTGAAGTGATTTTGGTGCACACACATGCAATATATGAGGAAGGGTTGTTACAAGAAAAGGACAGAGTTCATAATTAGAAATGAACCTTTATGTTGATATTTGTTTCTTGGAGGTCTAAGGTATATAGAGTCTTCCTCTGGGTTGGGGAAGGGGGCAGAAATGGGGGATGGTCTGCTAAGAGGGGAGCTGTAGGAAGCTGCTGTCTGGATTTATGCGATTCATAGCTATGCAGGGCATATTAAGAAATTAACCTGGAACACAGAATACAAAGTTCTAGGTGGAGTCCACATTTAAATCACTTTTGCCTTCTTTCCTCAACTCCTACAGGCAGCATACATTATCTTTCTGTTCATATCACCCTTGTCATGGTGACCCTTTGCTAGTAATTTCCTATCTCTTGACCTCAGTTTCCTCACTTAGGGATACTGCAACTATTAAATAGGTTCATTCCTGTAAAGTGCTTATAACACTGTTAAATAAAGGTGGTGGTGGCAGTGGCCATTATTCATGTTGAGAGTATTTCATCAGAATAAAAATGTGGTCTGGGGAGTGTTTTCTCTCGCCCTGAAATGTCATTGTGCCTGGGCTTTAGCCTTTAGAGCTAGCCAGGCATGGAGTTGACTATAATGTCCAAGGCAGGAGCTATGGAATTTTCTCTGTGTGCATCTTGGCACATGTGTATGGCTTTCATTGTAGCTGTTTCTCATGGAGAGCAGCAATGTGGCCCAGGCAGCTCTTGGGGTCTTTTCTGTTTTATTCCTTTTTACAATTTAGGAGAGTATTTTTTTAACTTGTTTTTTTCACTTGTTTTCACTTTTTTAACTTGTTCATCTTTAACAAATACAAATGAACGATAGATCCAGAAAGATTCCATTAGGGTAAAAAACATTCAAGTGAATTCATGGAAACATATACAGTAATGTACATGGCTCATTCACTCACCAAATGAAATAAGTCTTTGTAGTCTTTGTCAGGTTTGAAATGGATCCCATGATCTATATCTCTTCTCTTCCCCCTCCTTCATTCTCTTTCTCTCTTTTTCTTTCATTCTCTACCCCAA
>SJYC01038110.1:0-12252 GCA_006408675.1 Madoqua kirkii
TTTTAGTAGTAGGAAAGCTAGAATCATCTTCAGGTAGCTAATTCTTCCATATTCTAAATTTCTTTTTGAATTTTGAAAACAGATTTAAGAATATATTTACCATTATTCTTAGTAAGGTGAATAACAATCCATATTCACTGTTATTCAAAAATAGGCTATCCAGTTCTAGGAAATGGAAGTTATTAGTTTAGTGTAGCTTAGTGCAAATGATACAATTTTTAAAACTCACACCTGTATCTCTATGTTGCCCTTCTTAAAAACAGAACACAAAAACTATACAATCATCACTACTTCCTATATTGGAAGAATAAATGTCTTCAGACTTGACATGACTCAGTATATCCTCAATGACATTTTTAGGGGAGGTGAGAGGCTAAGCCTGGAGACATTTCTAAAGTAGACAGACTGAAGTAGATTTATTCACTAATAATGAAAGTGGCAAAATTAATTCCAAAATATCTTGAACTCCAGATGAACATGAATTTCGTGTATTCAGACCTTTGCCACAGTTAGAGCAATTGTAAGAGTATTATGATTTCATAAAATCCAACATCTAACTGGGTGTTTCCATAATGTAAGGCCCAGGTATGCTGAAGTCCATCAGAATCCTGTTGGTGTGACTCTCAGAAATAAAAGGAAGTTGATCTTTTAGGTTACTCTTTTAGAGTATAGTGTAGAGGTACAAAAATGATTTTTAATATAAATGATACACGTGAATGACACAAAATTAAAATAGTTCAAAATTGTGAAAAGCAAGTCTTACCCTTTACTCTTCCATATCAGAATATATTGACAGCCTCTTTCTTTTTATATGGCTACAGTGTACTACATTATAGGGGTGTATTAAATTTATTTAACCATTCTTATCAAGTACCACATTTAATATGGTTAATTAAGCTATCTGTGTTTGGTGGCTTTTTGAAGCAATTTTTTCCCAAAGTAAACACTTCTAAATTCAAAATGAGATCTGTATATTACATATCAATTCTACTTTTGGTTATGTATCCTACAGAGATTGATAAATATGTTAAAAATGAGTACATACAAGGATATTTCTTAGAAAAGATTGGAAAACATCCAAAAGCCCATCAATAGAGGCCTTCTCTAATATCATTCATGCCTAATTTTTCTATTTCATTAATTGTTACCTTTCTTTGTCTGTTAAAGATTGTAAAATGCTTAACTTCAGATTCTTTTTTTTTTTTTTTTTTGGCCGTGCTGTGTCTTCCTCATTGCAGCACATGGGGCTTTCTCTAGTTGCAGTGCATGGGTTTCTCTTATTCCCTAGAGCACGCAGGCTCTCTAGTTGTGGCAAGCAGGCTTACTTGCCCCACGGCATGTGAGATCTTGCTTCCCTTACCAGAGGTTGAACCTGCATCCCCTGCAGTGAAAGGTGGATTCTTAAACACTGGACCATCAGGGAAGTCCCTCTAAATATTGGATTTTTTTGATGCTTGTCCTTTCTTTCTCCTTACTTTATCCATCCTCAGGTATTATCATGTGTTGTATCCTCATTGTTTTATGACCAGCTTCCCTGGTGGCTCAGATGGTAAAGCATCTGTCTGCAATGTGGGAGACCCGAGTTCGATCCCTGGGTTGTGAGGATCCCCTGGAGAAGGGAAATGGCAGCCCACTCCAGTACTCTTGCCTGGAAAATCCCATGGACGGAGGAGCCTGGTGGGCTACTGTCCATGGTGTTGCAAAGAGTCAGACACGACTGAGCCACTTCACTTCACTTCACTTCACTTCATTGATGGATTTAATTGGGGCTTCCCTGGTGGCTCAGAGGTTAAAGCATCTGCCTGCAATGTGGGAGACCTGGGCTTAATCCCTGGGTCAGGAAGATTCCCCTGGAGAAGGAAATGGCAACCTACTCCAGTATTCTTGCCTGGAGAATCCCATGGACGGAGGAGCCTGGTGGGCTACAGTCCACGGGTCGCAAAGAGTGGGACACGACTGAGCAACTTCACTTTCACTTTTGCTTTCCTGGTGGCTCAGAGGGTAAAGCGTCTGCCTGCAATGCAGGAGACCTGGGTTCAATCCCTGGGTGGGGAAGATCCCCTGGAGAAGGAAATGGCAACCCACTCCAGTGTTCTTGTCTGGAAAACCCCATGGATGGAGAAGCCTGGTGGGCTACAGTCCATGGAATCTTGAAGAGTCGGACACGATTGAGCAACTTTACTTTACTTATACTTATGACTTTAAATTTGCATCCCCAGCCCAGACCCTTTCTCTCAGCCCCAGGCCCTGATCCAGCAGTTTATATGATATCTCCACCAGGATTGCTCATACTAACATAGTAAAAAATGAGCTCTTTATTCCATCCTTTTTCTTACATCTATGTCTTTCTGCTCCACTACATTCTGTCTCAGTACCTTGTCCCATCATCCACCAGGTTATACTAACTAGACACTGGGTAGTGACCTTTTCTTTTCATTGATCTATAGCAGACTTACAATATTAGTTTTAGCTATACAACATAGTAATTTGGTATTTTTATAGATTATATTCCATGTAAACTTATTATAAAATAGTGACCATATTCCATGTTCTGTATCCTTATAACTTATTTATTTTATACCTAGTAACTTGTACCTCCTTTTACATATTTTTGGAGAAGGAAATGGCACCCCACTCCAGTATTCTTTCCTGGAAAATCCCATGGATGGAGGAGCCTGGCAGGCTGCAGTCCATGGGGTTACAAAGAGTCGGACACTAACTCACTACATATCTTGCGCCTCCCCCTACACTTCCCCCGCTAGTAACCACTAGTCCTCTGTAACTGTAGAATTTTTTTGTTTTTTAATTTTTCGCTGCTTTGCGTCTTTGTTGCTGTGCATAAGCTTTTCTCTAGTTATCGCGAGCAAGGGCTACTCTTATAGTTGTAGTGTGTGGGTTTTTCTTGCTGCTGTGGCTTCTCTTGTGAAGCCTGGGCTCTAGACACCCCAGCTTCAGTAGTTGTGGCTCGTGGGCTCTAGAGAGCTAGCTCAGTAGTTGTGGTCCATGGGCTTAGCTGCTCTGAAGCATGCGGAATCTTGCTGGACCAGTAATTAAACCAGTGTCCCCTGCTTTGCAAGCAGATTCTTAACCTCTGAACCATCAGGGAAGCCCCTCTGTTTTATTATATTCACTAGTTTGTTGTATGTTTTAGATTCCTCATATGAGTGATAGCATATAGTATTTGTCTTTCTCTGACTTATCTCATTTAGCATAATGCCCTACAAGGGAATCCATGTTGCTACACATGGCATTATTTCACTCTTTACTACAGTTGAGTAATATTTCATTGTGTATATGTACCATGTCATTTTTATCCATTCCTCTGTTGATGGGCATCTAGGTTGCACCCATACCTTGGCTATTGTAAATACTGGTGCTGTGAACATTGGGTATATATATCTTTCCAAATTAGTGATTTTTGATTTATGCTTCTTCCTTACCCTGAGGCAAAATTAATCAGGAAATCGTATTGATTATATCTCCTGAAGATCTCAAAAACCTATCCAATTCTCACCATCTCCATGCCACCACCTAGGTATAAGCCACCATTACTCCTCTCTGTAATTATTGCAAATCTCCTAACTGCTATTTTTGCAGCCACTCTTGCCCTCCTTCAATCTACCCTCCACACAGTGGCCAGATTTTCCCAGCATGTTAATTTAAAATGTTTAAACATAAAGGAAAGTTGAAATGATTTTATAGTGAACACCCTTATACCCACCACCTAAATTAAACTTCTATCAGTAAGCTATACTTACACATCACTGGCTATATGTCTATCCTCAGTTCAGTTCAGCTCAGTCACTTGGTCGTGTCCAACTCTTTGTGACCCCATGGATGTAGATTCCCCTGGAGAAGGAAATGGCAACCTACTCCAGTATTCTTGCCTGGAGAATCCCATGGACGGAGGAGCCTGGTGGGCTACAGTCCACGGGTCGCAAAGAGTGGGACACGACTGAGCAACTTCACTTTCACTTTTGCTTTCCTGGTGGCTCAGAGGGTAAAGCGTCTGCCTGCAATGCAGGAGACCTGGGTTCAATCCCTGGGTGGGGAAGATCCCCTGGAGAAGGAAATGGCAACCCACTCCAGTGTTCTTGTCTGGAAAACCCCATGGATGGAGAAGCCTGGTGGGCTACAGTCCATGGAATCTTGAAGAGTCGGACACGATTGAGCAACTTTACTTTACTTATACTTATGACTTTAAATTTGCATCCCCAGCCCAGACCCTTTCTCTCAGCCCCAGGCCCTGATCCAGCAGTTTATATGATATCTCCACCAGGATTGCTCATACTAACATAGTAAAAAATGAGCTCTTTATTCCATCCTTTTTCTTACATCTATGTCTTTCTGCTCCACTACATTCTGTCTCAGTACCTTGTCCCATCATCCACCAGGTTATACTAACTAGACACTGGGTAGTGACCTTTTCTTTTCATTGATCTATAGCAGACTTACAATATTAGTTTTAGCTATACAACATAGTAATTTGGTATTTTTATAGATTATATTCCATGTAAACTTATTATAAAATAGTGACCATATTCCATGTTCTGTATCCTTATAACTTATTTATTTTATACCTAGTAACTTGTACCTCCTTTTACATATTTTTGGAGAAGGAAATGGCACCCCACTCCAGTATTCTTTCCTGGAAAATCCCATGGATGGAGGAGCCTGGCAGGCTGCAGTCCATGGGGTTACAAAGAGTCGGACACTAACTCACTACATATCTTGCGCCTCCCCCTACACTTCCCCCGCTAGTAACCACTAGTCCTCTGTAACTGTAGAATTTTTTTGTTTTTTAATTTTTCGCTGCTTTGCGTCTTTGTTGCTGTGCATAAGCTTTTCTCTAGTTATCGCGAGCAAGGGCTACTCTATATAGTTGTAGTGTGTGGGTTTTTCTTGCTGCTGTGGCTTCTCTTGTGAAGCCTGGGCTCTAGACACCCCAGCTTCAGTAGTTGTGGCTCGTGGGCTCTAGAGAGCTAGCTCAGTAGTTGTGGTCCATGGGCTTAGCTGCTCTGAAGCATGCGGAATCTTGCTGGACCAGTAATTAAACCAGTGTCCCCTGCTTTGCAAGCAGATTCTTAACCTCTGAACCATCAGGGAAGCCCCTCTGTTTTATTATATTCACTAGTTTGTTGTATGTTTTAGATTCCTCATATGAGTGATAGCATATAGTATTTGTCTTTCTCTGACTTATCTCATTTAGCATAATGCCCTACAAGGGAATCCATGTTGCTACACATGGCATTATTTCACTCTTTACTACAGTTGAGTAATATTTCATTGTGTATATGTACCATGTCATTTTTATCCATTCCTCTGTTGATGGGCATCTAGGTTGCACCCATACCTTGGCTATTGTAAATACTGGTGCTGTGAACATTGGGTATATATATCTTTCCAAATTAGTGATTTTTGATTTATGCTTCTTCCTTACCCTGAGGCAAAATTAATCAGGAAATCGTATTGATTATATCTCCTGAAGATCTCAAAAACCTATCCAATTCTCACCATCTCCATGCCACCACCTAGGTATAAGCCACCATTACTCCTCTCTGTAATTATTGCAAATCTCCTAACTGCTATTTTTGCAGCCACTCTTGCCCTCCTTCAATCTACCCTCCACACAGTGGCCAGATTTTCCCAGCATGTTAATTTAAAATGTTTAAACATAAAGGAAAGTTGAAATGATTTTATAGTGAACACCCTTATACCCACCACCTAAATTAAACTTCTATCAGTAAGCTATACTTACACATCACTGGCTATATGTCTATCCTCAGTTCAGTTCAGCTCAGTCACTTGGTCGTGTCCAACTCTTTGTGACCCCATGGATGGCAGCATGCCAGGCCTCCCTGTCCATCACCAACTCCCGGAGTTTACTCAGACTCATGTCCATTGAGTCGGTGATGATTGTTTAAAAATTGCAAATCTGATCATCTTTTAAAACCTTCTGTGGCTTTCCATTGCCCTGTGAATAAAATCCAAATTCCTGCTCATGGCCTGCCAGGCCCTGTATTAGATGATTGCTGCCTCCAGCTCACCCCACACCATGCCTCCTTCTTTTCTCCCCTTTCAGCCACACAATGCATTTCTCTACTTTTCAATTGTGCCAGCCTCTAGTCTCTCTGACAGCCTTTGCAATGGAATCTTCTTGCTCCTTCTCTTCATTGACCTGATTTCCATTCATCATCCAGGTCTAAAATGTTACCTGCTCAGGGAAATCTCTCCTGATGCCCCTCTGCCTGACTAGGTCACCTGCCTCTCTTTCCCCTTCACTACATACATCATAATTTTAATAAATTATTCATGTAATGAGCCCTATCATGCCTGTGTCAATTCCCTTCCCACTACATCCCAAGAATATAAGATTCAGAGGGGCAGAGAGAGATGGTATTCATATTATTTCATAGCTGCATCCCCCATGCTTAATTAAGAGCAGGTAATAAAATATTTGTGGATTAAGTGAAAGTGAAAATAACAGTAAAAAATGTTAGAATATAGGTATCTTTAGAGATCACTGTTACAGGGAACTGGGATCCACATAGATCAAGAAAAATATCTGACTCTGATTGGTCTTTTAAAAACAACCTTCTTCTTGCCTAGAGAATCCCATGGACAGAGGAGCCTGGCGGGCTACAGTCTATAGGGTCACAAAGAGTCAGACATTACTGAAGTGACTGAGCTCAGCACAGCACTATAAGTACTTTAGTTCAATCCTAGACAGCACATTTCAGCTTCTCTTGGCATAGATAAAGCACAGAGCGTTCTCTCCAGCCTAGCATCTCAGCTTCTCAGAAGAGGGAGGAGACCATGGCCTTGCCTGGAGGATCCCACTCCTTATTTAAAGCAGCCCTCATTTTTTTTCTTAGTTGAATCAGACAAGTTATAAGAGACCCTGGCAAGCTTACAAGCCTGATTTCAACCATTCCATTCGTAAATAGCACCTGCAGGACACATGGAAGATTCAGTATATCAGCCCTCATTTTGCCGTTTGTTGTTAATGTCATTGGAATCGTCAGGATATGGATTTTCCAGGTCACAAGAGCACCAACCACAAAGATATTTTGATGGGACTTTTTATTTTGATTTCCTTTGCCTTAGAAAAAGCTTAAATATATGATGAATCATCTCTAAGTACTTAACTAATGGGTGAACTGAGCCCACCATATTGACAGTAATATTAGCAACAGCAGCATCTACTACTCCAAGATTTCTATTTGGCAGGGGAGGAGATAGCTGTGGAAAAAATAAGGGTAAAGCCCACTCTTAGAAGCAAACTGGATCAGGATATCAAGTCCCAGAAGTAACTCAGAGTGAACTATGATGGCATTTTGGGCTTTGATCAGTGTTTTTCTTCCATGTAGATACTTCACATTAAACTGAGCATTGCTTTTAGAAGTTGGCAGAAAAGGTTTCCTCCCACAATGGTATATTTATGACCTCTGAAATTAATGAAAAAAAAAAGAATGAGGAATTTTATATAGGCACCATTATAGCACACACTGGAACTTGCAAGGCTTGAGCAAGAGCCATGGAAGTTGGGCTATATCAAGGATTCCACGGGATTATCTGAATATGGGGTGTGAATGTAATACATTGATTCTAGAGCATTGCTCCAAGCCTATGAACAAAATCTCCATGAAATTCCATCATTTTTTATCAAGCTTCTTGGGTGATTCTAATACAAACAGATCACAGTTTGAGAAAGATTGTATTTGAGGAGAAACTGCGTTGACTATATTATTTGCACCAACTCTGCATCATGATAACATATTGGATTTGATTAACCTGGATGTTATTCATTGTGAGCCAACCGTGGTGAGATGAAAGGAGCCCGAACTTGAACTCACATTGACAGAAGCTCAAGTCTTGACTACTTACCGACTGTGTAACCTCAGTCAAGTTCATTATCCAATCTAGGCCTTGATCTAGTTGCCTGGGAAATAGGGATAATTGGGCTGCTTTGGAGTAACTGAAGATATCAAATGAGGTAATATAGGTAAATATGCTTTGCCACTTCTAACCCACTATGAAAAAAAGATCATTATTAGTGATCTAGAGATAGCAAGAAGCTGGAATCAAGATTGCCAGGAGAAATATCAATAACCTCATATATGCAGATGACACCACCCTTATGGCAGAAAGTGAAGAGGAACTAAAAAGCCTCTTGATGCAAGTGAAAGAAGAGAGTGAAAAAGCTGGCTTAAAGCTCAACATTGAGAAATCTAAGATCATGGCATCTGGTCCCATTACTTCATAGGAAATAGAAGGGGAAACAGTGGAAACAGTGTCAGACTCTTTTTGGGCTCCAAAGTCACTGCAGATGGTGATTGCAGCCATGAAATTAAAAGACGCTTACTTCTTGGAAGGAAAGTTATGACCAACCTAGATAGCATATTGAAAAGCAGAGATACTTTGCCAACAAAGGTCCATCTAGTCAAGGCTATGGTTTTTCCAATAGTCGTGTATGGATGTGAGAGTTGGACTATGAAGAAAGCTGAGGGCCAAAGAATTGATGCTTTTGAACTGTGGTGTTGGAGAAGACTCTTGAGAGTCCCTTGGACTGCAAGGAGATCCAACCAGTCCATCCTAAAGGAGACCAGGCCTGGGTGTTCATTGGAAGGACTGATGCTGCAGCTGAAGCTCCAAGACTTTGGCCACCTCATGCAGGGAGTTGACACATTGGAAAAGACCCTAATGCTTGGAGGGATTGGGGGCAGGAGGAGAAGGGAACAACAGAGGATGAGATGGCTGGATGGCATCACCAACTCGATGCACATTAGTCTGAATAAACTCTGGGAGTTGGTGATGGACAGGGAGGCCTGGTGTGCTGCAATTCATGGGGTCGCAAAGAGTAGGACATGGCTGAGCGACTGAATTGAACTGAGATATAGCAATCTGTGGTTTATAATCTCTTAAGCCCTTCCTTTCCTGGGTGTTTAACTAGGTCTTAATCAATCATTGTAATGAAGTAGTCTCCAGTGTATCACAACAATACAAAAAATACCCAAAAAACTCCTTACTTTGCTGTATCATCCATTGTGGAATTTCCTACTTCATCTGATTAGATAGTAATTTTTGCAAAAGTGTTCCATTTGATGGAAAGAGAGACTGTATCAGCTTTTTGTTAAGAGGTTGTAGAAACCATAAACAAACTATCTTTCCACCCTTTTCCTTAACATTTTCAGTGTAATGACCATTTCTTACTATGGCCCATCACTTTTCTCCTATGTCAGGGAGATCAAATCTGCCTTCCTCACAGGGTTGTTGTTCAGAATCTCACTTTTTATCTATAGAAGGAAATTTACCATTCTGTCAAAACAAATTCCATAGAAATACAAATGCTGGAGTCATTATGAGGAATACATGGTGTTTCAAAGATTAGTACTTCTTTCTCATTTACCACATTAGAATTTATTGACCTATAGCAGCAGAGGGTTCCTTTCATATTTGGAAAAAGGAGATAGAATATATAGTTAGTATTGCCTATAAGTGACAAAATCCAAAAATAGGGAGTAGATCATGTTTTTCTTTCCAGTATTTCAGCAACGGAGGATAAATGTCTCTTATTTTGTTTTTCTTTGTCTCTGATTGAGGCAGAAATTAATGCAACAGACAAGTAAAATATCTCGGTATCATAGTTAAAGCAAAAGTTAAAATCGTTGGCATTTGCTAAGGGAAAAAATGTCTATTTATAGAAGGGCAGAAAACTAGATATGAACTTGAGTCAAAATATTTTTACCCTTTTATTGTCTTTATCTGCTTACTCTGGGAGAAGGAATCTAATTGCTCCTTCCAAGTATGATTTTCTACTTAGCCAGAGGTTCATTTTGTCTTCAGAAAGTTAAAACTTGTTGCGCAAATCTATGGGAACTGATGGTCCCCAATAGTAAAAATGTTTTATTTATTTATTTATGGAGTTTTAAAATTGGGATATAATTGCTTTACCATGTTGCATTAACTTCTGCTGGACATGAATTGGCCATATGTATACTCACTCATATCCCCTCTTGAGCCTTTCTCCCACCCTTGCCCATTCTACCAGTAAAATCTTTTAAAATATTTCCCATTTGAAAACAGGGAAGGGAGCCATTCCCTTACAAAACAATTTATGTCAATCATTTATGTTTGAACTGTAGTTAGAGTGATTGCATATCAGGAATATATTTGTTTTTCCATCCTTTCCAATATTCATTATTCATAAATTGACATCTTGAAGAGAGTTCATTGGTTTTCAGTTGCTATGAAGAAAGAAATGTCTAGACTTTTCTGAATCTTCTTGCTTTTGACCTTCTTTATTACCCTTAATTAATTTGTCCTTAATTCCTAAGTATCATCTTACATTGTGCCTCTGACAGATGGGGTGTAGCTCTGAAGATGGGAGATGGCCTTAATGTTTTTGGATTAATGGAAATGTCATTAGTAATTTTCAGGTCTTTTCTATCACCTCTGAAACCAGCTCTGTTATAGTCATTTGTTGGCAAAGCATCTGAATGCACAAAGCCAGGTTGGGGGAGGGAGAGTTACCCTGACTGCTTCCTAAGGAATCAGACTGCAAGGGGTACTAACATCCCTGTGAAAGTGTAATGAGGTGGGGAACTCCTCCTGTAAAGACTATGGTATTGACAAGAAATACTGTCCTCTTGAGTAGAGAAATGAGGCAGGGACCCCCTGCCTGAACAGCAATTCATGGTTGATGAATGACAGGTTTGCTTAGAAACTGGGCTTCTGTTTTCCTGAATGGAGTATTGGGCCAGGGATGAATTGCTAAGGACAGGGAAAAGGGGAGAAGGGTGGCCTCCTTTGGACATTTCCTTTATCCCTTCCACTAGGCAGCATTTCTCAAAATAAATGTTGTATCAATACAAATATTTAAAAACCTCGGAAACGGACACCACATTATCAGGGCAAGAACTGGCCCAACTCTGAATGCACTAGGTCCCTGTTGCTAGACTGAGTGTGGTTGTCACAGGCAGGCTGTTTTTCTCTGGGCCTGAAGATGAATCCAAGCGTTTAGTGGACTGGAGAGGAAAGACGCACTTGCAATACCCTAAGAACACCTGAGGGTTGCTGGGTTCCTGGGGCATTGGAATGGCGGCTCTCCTTGGGAAGAAGTAAGGGTGGAAATTTTCCAAACTCTGCCAATGACTAGGTCACCTGTATCTGCCTGGTCCCTAGCACACAGCTACTTTGTCTGCCAATTTACTCTCCCAAGCTCTGGCTTTGCTAGGAAGTTGATCTCTTTGTTTTTAAATTATTAGACTTTAAGAAGTTAAAGAAGTATTACATTTGCAGAAAAATTAAACAGAAAGTACAGAGTTGCCATATACTACCATTCCCCTCCCCCTGCAAGTTTCACCTGTAATTAACGTCTTCTGTTGGTGTGGTGATGGTGTGATACATTAATACAATTGATTAACCAACATTGGTGTGTTATTGTTCATTGAAGTCCATAGTTTACATTTGGGCTCACTCTTGGTGTTTTACAGTGGTATGGGTTTTAGCAAATGCTTGATATCATGTATCCACAACTACAATCTCATATGGAATCTTTTTGCTGCCCTAAAAAATCCCCTGCACTCCAACCCCTAACAACCGCTGGTCTTTTTTACTGTCTCTATAGTTTTGCCTTTCTCCAGAATGTGATATAGTTGGAATCAATCATACAGTATATAGCCTTTTCCAACTTGCTTCTTTCAGTTATCAATATGCATTTAAGTTCCTCTGTGTATTCTGTGGCTTAATGACTCATTGATTTCTTTTTTCCCACTGTGGTAAAAACACTTAATGGGAGATGTACCCTCTTAACAAATTTTTAAGTGCACAATACAATATTGTTGGTTTTAAGGAGAGAGAGAAAAGGATGGAAGATTTAAGAATTATTGTTTCTTAAACATTTAAAATTTCTTTAAAATTTCTCAAACATTAAAAAAATTACCTAGATGGAAGGTCTGCATTTATTTTGGTTTTCTTGGTTTTACTATTGACTACAAATGATTGTTCCTATTTACTTGTTTTGCCATGTATAGTGCAAAATCAGTAGCAATGCTTAAACACTTAATATGCCTACTTCTAAGCTTCTGTATGGATTGTGTCCCCTAGACCAAAGCTTTGTGCCACTCTGTACTTGCTGCAAAGTGTAATATCTTTTTCATTAAATTCACTTTCCTAATATCTCTCATGTGTTCTATTACAAATTATTCCTGGGTACTTGAAGATATATATACTTGAAAATGTGTTGTGTGT
>SJYC01038111.1:0-16996 GCA_006408675.1 Madoqua kirkii
GTTACCTATTCCTCCTGTTTTTATACTTATTTGTCTTTGGAGCAAAGCACATTTGCTGAATTGAGACACACAGTTTGGATGACTATCTGGTGTCTAAGATTTGGATGATGTTGAACAACTCTTCTTGTTGCTTAGCTATTGAATCTCTCATTTTGGTTTTTCTTCACCTTTCTTTTTGTAAAGCTGAACCCTGACACCATCATTCCCTTTGCTCTGGGCAGTAATAAGAGAAGGGATCAAAGAAGTGACATTTATTGAGCACCTACTGTACATCAGGGACTTTACAAATTATTAACTATTATCTGTGTTTAAAAAAGACAAAGGACAAAGCTGGAGGTATGAGTCTCAGGTTAAGTAACCCATCTAGAATGTAATAGGCCCCACCCTACATTTCAGATCCCAAAGCCCATGTCCTTAGTTCTTCACCAAAATGTACTCCAGATTCTCAGGGTGTGATTCATGAATAAACAGCATTAGCTTCATCTGGGAGCTTGCTGGAAATGAAGAATGTTGCACCCTAAGCCAGATTCCATCAGAATATTCATTAGCACAAGATCCTTGGTTGACCTGAAATCACAACAAACTTTAAGAAGCATTGACTGGACCTTAATATTTAAAGTACTTGATACTATAGCCTGGTTGTTGTGAACATTGGCCTAAGACACACCCCGTTTATCAGTCTTTTTTTTATTAAACTTTTATTGAACTATAGTTGATTTACAGTATTGTATTAGTTTCAGGTATACAGCAAAGTGATTCAGTTATATATATATTATATATATATATGGGCTTCCCTGGTGGCTCAGATGGTAAAGAATTGGCCTGTAATGCGGGAGACCTGGTTTGGATCCCTAGGTGGGGAAGATCCTCTGGAGAAGGGAATGGCCCCCCACTCCAGTATTCTCTTGCCTGGAGAATTCCATGGACAGAGGAGCCTGACAGGCTACAGTCCATGGGGTCGCAAAGAGTCAGACACGACTGTGTGACTAAGCACACAGATTTATATATATACATACATACACACACACACACACACACACACACACTGAAGTGAAGTGCAAGTTGCTCAGTCATGTCCGACTTTGCGATGGACTGGATTGGGTAGCCTTTCCCTTCTCCAAGGGATCTTCCCAACTCAGGGATTGAACCCAGGTCTCCCGCATTGCAGGTGGATTCTTTATCAGCTGAGCCACAAGAGAAGCCCAAGAATACTGGAGTGGGTAGCCTATCCCTTCTCCAGTGGATCTTCTTGACCCAGGAATCGAACTGGGGTTTCCTGCGTTGCAGGTGGATTCTTTACCAACTGACCTATCAGGGAAGTCCCACATATAATAGAAGAGAATGTAAAAAAGAAAAAATATATATATATATACACACACACACATATTCTTATTACAAGGTATTAAGTATAGTTTCATGTGCTATACAGTAGGTCCTTGTGGTTGTCTATTCATAATAATGTGTATATTTCAATCTCAAGCTCCTAACTTATCCATTTCCCCTTTGGTAACCATAAGTTTTTTTTTTCTATGTCTGTTTAGTCCACTTCTGTTTTGTAAATAAATTCATGTGTATCTTTTTTAAAGGAGTTTTAAAGATATTCATTTGGCTGCACCAGGTCTTAGTTGCAGCACATCAGATCTTCCATCTTTGTTGCAGGTGTAGCAGGGCTTCCATAGCACTCTAAAAGGGCCAAAATGCAGCCAATTCTAACTGTAAGATGTTGTTCTGGTGCTCTACCTCTGTCCCTGCTTTTTTTCCCTCTTTGTCCTTCTTCACACTGATCTGTACCCTAAGAAGCCAACCTTAATGAACTGCTTCACAGGGGCTCTCTTGTCATGTGGATTTTGGTTGGGATTGGCCAAAGGAAGGGACCAGTAGGAGACTGAATGGTGAGATCAATATAGTTCTTCCCCTGGCTCCTTCCTGCTGGATTATGCTCCTCTGCCCAGGACTAGAGCTCCTGACAGGTGGCCTTCCCCAGCTGTAGGTATGGCCACCACTCTTTCTCTTCACCCCTGTTAGGCCTAAGAGGAGTAGTCTTGACCATGGTCCATTTCAGTATCCTTCTTTACTTTTCTTTAACCCCAACCACCCCTTTATAAATAGTCCTTTTGTTACTTTTTCCTTAAGATTACATTCATAGTTTTAGTATTCCATTGTTTCTTGCTGGGATCCTCATTGATACAGTAATTGGTATTGGGGGGTATTCTTAACAAGTGGTCCCTGAAAATAGAATTTTAGGTTTGTCACTCCCATATTTGAGGAACATTGTGGGCACTTGGCAAAGTAAAAGATGCTTAGTTAGTTTGTTGGAATGAATGGAAAAAAATGATCTTCGAATCTTTGCACCTCTAATAACCATAAAAACTCAGATGGCCATAAATTAAGAGGGATTGCTCTCTAAGGTTTCCCAATATGTACAAAGATGGTCATCGAAAAATATACGTTCCCTTTAAAAGATTCCATTGGCTCTCTACAGCAGACATCCCTGCTTCTGACTATGTGTGCTGATAAGAATTAAGAAAGCATTTCTTGGTCAATACTTGGTTACCAAGTCCTAGACTTTATTGCTTTGCTCTAGTAATGACAGCACATCTGGACTAGCAAGAACGTCATCAATATGATGGATGAGCCTATGTAAAGACAATGAAGATTCCTCCAGAGCCTCTTCTAACAAAGAGCCACAGAGATGGTGAGTGTTTCTTAGGTCAGAAAGTAAAGATAAACTGTTCTCTGTCATGTGAATTTACCATTATACTTAGACTCCAAGGACATCTTACAAGGTATCTCCTCTGATCTAGAAACTCAATTTACGGTGAAGAAAGCACAGCTGTGAGTTCATGCCGTGGAATTCATTGGTCTTACCACATATCTCAGCACCCCCAAAGTAGCTGGTTTGATAGAAGAATGAAATGGCTTACTCAAAGGTCAGTTATAGAAAGCACTGATAGACAATGCTTAGTGAGGCTGGAGAGATGTATTACATGATAGAGTATATACTTAAAGTTGCTATTGTTTAGTTGTTAAGTCATGTTCGACAGTTTGCCACCCTATGGACCATAGCCCACCAAGCTCCTCTGTCCAGGGGATTCTCCAGGCAAGGAGACTGGAATGGTTGCCATTATACAGTGCTGTAGCCCTCATAGCAGAAACCCATGGGTTCAGGGACCAAGATGTGCAACTGGGAAGATGTGTATAAGAGACAGCACTGTAAGTGTTTGGGGGAGCATGTCAGGAATGTACTTACACAGAATCCAGCAAGGGTATTTCAAAAACTGTGCTCACAACTAAAGTTGGACTCAAAATAGCAGTAGGTGACTTAAATTAATATTTAAGTATTTGGGGCAGTAGGTGGGTGTGAGGCGTCTATGCATTGGGATCCACTAGATATATAGAACCAATAGGATACACACACACACACACACACACACACACACACATAAGGGCTCTAGTGCCCAAGGAAGGCACTAGCATTTTTCCATAGGAAACAGTCATGGTGCTACTATATTGCAAACTGAGAATGCCTCTTAAATAGGTAGGGCCCCTCACACCACTAAAGCTACAGGCAGACAAGAGGTACCAGCTCGGGTGATTATTAGGAAGAAATTGAGTTGCATATCCACAGTTGAGTTGCTTGTCTCCATAAGGAGAACTGTGTCTAGAGCTCAGGGAGTTTATCGGGACATCTGTCAGTTTTCCAATGCTCAGTCATCCTGGTCAGGGGAAAACCGCAGCAAACCAATAAAAATAGTCACTAAGAAACCACGTCCTTTCCACAGTGAAGGTTTGGGTCAATCCTCCAGGTAAACAAATTCAGCTGAAGTGCTGGCAGAGAGTCACAGGAGAATCTGAAATGATTATTAACACAGATCTCATGAGCAGCTATCTGAGTGAGATTGAAGCACCTTTTTTTGACATTAATTGTTTCTTCCAACCTCTTTCTCCTCCAACTAGCTTCTGGGTAGAATGCCAGTGGTAGCTAAGATTTTAGGTTTCTGGTGAGTGTATCAGAGAACTGATGTTACCCTGCAATGATCTGGTTGTTAGGAGTTGGGAAATGTTCTGATTGTATGTGGTACATAGTAAATAGTTTAGGCTTTGGGGGCCATCCAGTCTTAGTTGTAACTACTAATCTTTGCCACTGTGGAACAAAAGCAGCCATTAACAATATATATTAAAAAAAAAAGAAAAAAACATGTGTCTGTGTGCTTGTGACCCAATAAGACTAATGACAAAAACAAATGGCCAGAATACTGGCTGTAATTTGCTGACTTTTGCAGTAGGTGAGCACCGAAGAATTGATGCTTTTGAACTGTGGTGTTGGAGAAGACTCTTGAGAGTCCCTTGGACTATAAGGAGATCCAACCAGTCCATTCTGAAGGAGATCAGCCCTGGGATTTCTTTGGAAGGTATAATGCTAAAGCTGAAACTCCAGTACTTTGGCCACCTCATGCGAAAAGTTGACTCATTGGAAAAGACTCTGATGCTGGGAGGGATTGGGAGCAGGAGGAGAAGGGGACGACCGAGGATGAGATGGCTGGATGGCGTCACGGACTCGATGGATGTGAGTCTGAGTGAACTCCGGGAGTTGGTGAGGGAGGCCTGGCATGCTGCAATTCATGGGGTCTCAAAGAGTCGGACACAACTGAGTGACTGAACTGAACTGATAGGAACATGAGATTTTTTTTTTAATATTTATTTTATTTGGATATGCATGGTCCTCATTGCAGCATGCAGGATCTAGTTCCCTGACCAGGGATTGAACCTGGGCTGCCTGTATTGGAAGTGTGGAGTCTATGCCACTGGACCAGCAGGAAGGTCCTGAGACCTGAGATTTTTTTTTATTCAGACAATAGAGTAGATGCTACGGGTAAAAGGGATGAACTGTGCTGGTATTCTCTGTCTGCCCCACCAGAGTTCCTGTCTGCAGTTTTCAAAACTGCTTTGTGCTTTGCTCCTTGGCCCTCTAATTTTCATTTGGGTTTGACCAACTGGATCCAATAGCAGGAGATAAAAAGACAGAAGGAGACAAAGTTCAGGTCATTTATTCTCCAGGCTCCCTCCCTGCTAGGCTGAGGGTTGGTAAAGGCTGGCTTCCTCTACCACGGCTCCTTAGGGGTGGTCTCTTTTTAAACTATACATGGCATTCTCTCTGGATTCTAGTAATCTCTCTGCTTGCCCTCCAGGCCTAGGGTGGTAAATGTCCTCTGATGCTGCTAGCTTTAAAGTGCTTCAGTATCCCTTAATAGTTCCCTTTACCATTTCTGGTTCTTGTTCTTTAGTGGCTAAGTTGTATCTAACTCTTTTGCAAGCCCCTAGACTGTTGCCTGCCAGGCTCCTCTGTCCATAGAGTTCTCCAGGCAAGAACACTGGAGTGAGTTGCCATTTCCTTCTCCAGGGGATCTTCCTGACCCAGGGATTGAACCTGCATCTCCTGAACTGGCAGGTAGAATCTTTACTGCTGACCATGCTCACTCATTATAAATAATTATTTCATTATGTCCTCTTCAGTTCCCATTAGAATCTGCAATCTGTTCCCCACTAGAACTTAGATTAAAAAAAATGTCATTGATTGTAAGACACTCTCCACTTCAGAGAATTTAAAATGTGTGTGTTGGGGGGGAGGGGGCGGTGCATTTCAGGATCAGTGAACTATGCTAATTGTAATATCTTCCTGATGAATGAATGAATCAAGGAATGATTTATATTCAAAGTGCAGCTTACCTCAAAGGACAGATGCAGTGGAGTGCTGTGCCAGATGGTGTGTTATTCAGAATGAACTTCAATAGTCAGAATCAACATTGATTCTTCTTATGTACCTAGATGGTTTTTGCGTGCAGCCTTGAGATGGGTAATCAATATGAAGGTCACATCCTTGTGTAGGATGCCTAATTGTTACATCAGAAAGAAAATATGAGAATGCTCTTGAGTCATTCCCTTTCTCTGGAAATGAGATGACTCCAAAGGAAAAGCTATCAACAGGGGTACGATTTGGTGTTTGGTGAGGCAGGCCTAGTGACTGTTGCTCGTGACTCTTCATGACCTGAGTTCAGAGCTTTCTGCAGGAGAACAGTATGAGAAATCATCAGTCCTTACAAGCTGCAGTTAACACACATCCAATGCCTATGTGACAAATGGAATATGTTCTGGCCCAGTCTACTTGAATAGCCATGGGCCTTCTTTGAGCTTCTCAGGTGGCGCTAGTGGTAAAGATCGCCCCTGCCAATGCAGGAGACCTAAGAGATGCAGATTTGATTCCTAGGTCAGGAAGATTCCCTGGAGGAGGGCGTGGCAACCCACTCCAGTATTCCTGCCTGGAGAATCCCATGGACAGAGGAGCCTGGGGGTCTATAGTCCATGGGGTCACAAAGAGTCGGGCACAACTGAAGTGACTTAGCACACACTCACGGGCCTTCTTTACAGACATTACTTAGTCTAGGTTGCCTGTTTAGAACTTATGAACTCTTTAGCAAAGCTACTGACCCGAACCGCATAGGCTATCTGCTGAAATCTAGCAATAACTGAGGTTACTCAGGCCAGTACAAGAGCTACTCTGCCTTTGGAAAAGTCTACTGTGTTTCCTTTTTCTAATTCTTAAGTTCCTAATTGTTCCCATAGAGACAAACAAGCAAGTGTCTGTTCTCTGGCCCTTCTCTGGAGCAAAGCTACTCAGAGCATGGGTCCATGATAAAATAAGGAACTTCTATCAGAATGTAAATCAACGTGCTGCTTCCTTTGCTGAGAAAGATTTGCTATCAAAAAAATGTCAGCCAAACTATATAATGCATTTATGGACATTACTGATTTACATTCTGGGGCCAGCCCCTGATTTTTTTTTTTTTGAACCACTAACAAATGGTCCAGGGACCAGTAGCCAGTAGGAGGACTGTACTCCAAGGAACATTACTCTGGAGGGTCTTAGAACTCAGTCCGTTCACAGGACCATCATCTAGAAGTGCTGCCACTTGCTGAGAAGTGTGAGTATAACTTCACATTTCAAGAACTGCCTCTTTTCTCCAAGCCTTTGTATCCATGCTTGGTTTCAGAGGGCATCAGAGACCCACTTAAAGCCTGCCCAGCAGTCAAATGGAATTCCATGAGACTAACAGACACATTGAAAGATACTCAGAGAGAAGGATTCAGATTTGCTCTGTGGTCAGACAACACTTCAGTTCCATTTGAAATCAGTTTGTTAGTCCCAAGGCACTGCAGCTGAAGTATAGCATCATTCTACAGGGAAACTTGTCACTTCTGATAGAGAGAGAGACAAACAGACCAAACAAAATTCCAATCTCTGTGCACTTAAATTCAATTTCCCCCAAGTTCCAACATAGCCATAGAACAAACAGGAAAATAAATCCTTAGGCTGAGCATCTTCAAACGTGATACCATAATAATAGAAATGTATTCCTTGTATATATAAACCACATCTTCTTTATCTGTCTGTCAGTGGACATTCAGGTTGCTTCTTTGCCTTGGCTATTGTACATAGTGCTGCTATCAACATTGAGATGCATGTGTCTTTTTGAATTAGAGTCTTATCTGAATATATGCCCAGGAATGAGATTGCTGGATCATAAGGCAACAATATTTTTAGTTTTTTAAGGAAACTTCATCCTCTTTTCCATAGTGGCTGCAACAGTTTACATTCCCACCAACAGTGTAGAAGGGTTCTCTTTTCTCTACACCCTCTCCAGCATTTGTTATTTGTAGATTTTTTTTCATGATGGCCATTCTGCCTGATGTAAGGTTGGACTTCATTGTAGTTTTCATTTTCATTTCGCTAATGATTAGTGATGTTGAGCATCTTTTCCTGTGCCTATTGACCATCAGTATGTCTTTGAAGTAGTGTCTATTTATGTCTTCTTCCTGTTTTTATTTTATTTTTTTAGTATTGAGTTGTATTAACTGTTTTTATGTTTTGAAAATTAAGCCCTTGTCAGTTGCATCATTTCAAATATTTTCTCCTGGTCCATGGGTTATGTTTTCATTTTGTTTGTGGTTTCCTTTGTTATGGACTGGAATGGAATATTACTTATCCATTAAAAACAATGGAATATTGCTATTTACAGCAACATGGATGGACCTAGAGACTATCATAGTAAATGTACAGACAACAGCAAAACAAATAGCATATGATGCCACTTATATGTGGAACCTAAAATATGATACAAATTTACTTATTTACAAAACAGAAACAAACTCACAGACATAGAAAACAAATTTATGGTTGCCAAAGGGGAAAGGGGGTGGGGAGGGATAAATTAGGAGTTTCTATTAGCAAATATACTCTACTATATATAAAATAGATAAACAACAAGGTTCTAAAGTATAGCATAGATATTCAATATCCTATAATAAACTATAATGGAAAACAATATGAAAAATAATAAGTATATAACTGAATAACTTTGCTGTACACCAGAAACCAATGCAGCATTGTAAATCAACGAAACTGCAAGAAAAAATATTATGTCATCTTTTGAAGGACTCAGAGCTGTATAGCAATTATTTTTAGTTACATGTCAATTCAAAATAAACAATTGAACTTGGATCTCCCACATTGCAGGTAGATGCTTTAACCTCTGAGCCACCAGGGAAGCTACTATGTATTAAGTCCTATATTATGGACAATTAGAAAAATAGCCAACATCATGTTGGACCAATTCAACATGATTTTGCCTCTGGTTTACTTGTATTTTTGGCTATGAAAAGACCTCTCGAGATTACACTAGTATGTTGTTTCAGTAATGTATTAATTTGATTTCCCCAAATATATTCTAGCCTCGACATTTTATCTAAACTGCAGATTGAGCACTTCTAAACTAATTTGATATCTCCATTTGGACAAGTAATCAAAAAATAACTGATTTCTTCCCCCAAACTTGCTCCTTCCTCAATGTTCCCCATTCAGTTAGTGGCACCACCGTTCACCCACTCACTCAAGTCAGAAAGAATAGGGTCATTCTCCTGTCTTCTTCTGGCAGCCACCTTACCTTCATCTAGATCAGGTAATACTTGCTCAGTCTTCCAGAAACATTCTGAGTCATATCACATCTCTCCCCCTCAGGCTGCTCCATCTTCTGTAACCTTGATTACTGCAATAAACTCTTCACTAGTCTCTCTGCTTCCACTCTGCCCCTCATAGTTGGTTCTCCATCTAGCAACCAAAGTTTTAAAATATAAACCAAAATATGTTTAATACTGTTCTCAATTATGTCCGACTTTTGTGACACCATGATCTGCAGCCCACCAGGCTCCTCTGTCCATGGGGTTTCCCAGGCAAGATTACTGGAGTGGGTTGCCATTTCCTCCTCCAGATCTTCCAAGGGATCAAACCTGCATCTCTTGTGTCTCCTGCATTGGCAGGCGGGTTCATTACCACTGTGCTGTCTGAGTTATATCTTTCCTTAAAATCCTCTAATGACTTTGAATTATTTAACATACAGGCAACTATTTAAACTGAGACCCTAAGTAACTACAGCTTCAATGAGATAAAAGGGGTGTTAATGATGTCTCCAGAGGTCAGGACCCCAGGCTACTTATCTTATTGCTCTACTATGCATAGTTTGTAATCTTGATCTTCAAGGTGGCTTAAGGTCAACTCATCTGCTTCCAGGCCAGTAGGAACTAGAAAAGGGGAGGGGATCCAGGTTTCCATCCACTCACATTCTATTGGCCAGAAATTAGTTGTTACTGCACTTAACTGCAAGGGAAGCTTAGAAATATAATTTCAATTCCATGTAGTCATACACTGTGTTGGAAATTAAGGGTTCTATTACAATAGCAAAAAGTGAGAATGGATATTCAAGAACAATATGGTAGACTAAGTTCAGTTCAGCTCAGCTCAGTTGCTCAGTTGTGTCCGACTCTTTGTGACCCCATGAATTGAATCACACCAAGCCTCCCTGTCCATCACCAACTCCTGGAGTTCACCCAGACTCACGTCCATTGAGTCAGTGATCCCAACTAGCCATCTCATTCTCTGTTGTCCCCTTCTCCTCCTGCCCCCAATCCCTCTCAGCATCAGGGTCTTTTCCAATGAGTCAGCTCTTCGCATGAGGTGGCCAAAGTACTGGAGTTTCATCCTTAGCATCATTCCTTCCAAAGAAATCCCAGGACTGATCTCCTTTAGAATGGACTGATTTATGGTAGACTAGGTTATGATAATACATAGACCCAACTATGTTGGTACTCAACAAAATGGAAGTTAGTTTTGTCTCACAAAAGCATTTTGGGTAAGTGAATATCAATTGATGTAACTTTTCTGGATGTGGTCATCAGGTTTCCAGGGGGTAGAGGCTCTGTCATCTGACTCATGTGACTTTGAAGGTTGCCATCAACATTTCTATCCCAGAGAGCAGGAAAGGAGAAAAGGCACAGAGACACACAGCTGGGTCATTTGTATTGGCCAGTCCAGAGGTCGCGCACACCACTTCTACTCACATCCTACTGGCTAGTTCTCATTCGTGTGGCCGTTGCTAAGTGAATGGCTATGAAATTTGGTCTGGCTGTGTGCCCAGGAGGAAGAGGAGAATAGAGATTTGGATAAGCAAACACCTAGTAAACGTCCCATTTCACACAATAAAATCCAAAGTCCTTACCAGACATGAAGCCCTTACAAAGTGGCCCACAACTAACTTTCTTTAATCTTCCTTCTGCTGATTAGCTCCAGCTTCCCCAGTCCTCTTTCTGTTCCTTGAGCTTACCGAGTCTGTTTTCACTCCAGGGTGTTTGCAACTGCTGTTTGTCTGTGTGGAACCTTTCCCCCAGATTTTCACATGTCTCACTCCCTCACGTCATTGGGTTCTCAACTTAAAATCTATCCTCTAGAGAAACTATCTGTAGCCATTATTTGTGTACCTTCCACATCCTTGACTGTTTCCCATCAAAGCCAAGTCCCTTACCATGCTTCATTTTTATTCATGTAACTTGTTCATTTGTTTATCTATGGCTGGTGTCTACCCATAACCCATATTCATTTTGATTGTATCATCTGCTTTATTCAGTTATATCCCTAATTGCCCAGAAAATTGCCATAGTAAGCACACAATACATTTTTGATGATTTTTAGTAATTAATTAACTAAGATAGAAACTCTTTTGGTTACACATAAAATTTAATTCACCATAACATTTTATGAGCCAATACCTTTCCACTCATGAATTTTCTTCGCCCAAGAGCATTCTCCAGAGTGTTGATGTCTGCATCCCTTGTTTGTAGAATGGAAGTAATCACATACCTATTTCCTAGAATGATCATCAAGATTATACAAGGTAACGCATGTAAAATGCTGAGCGGTGTGTGGCACTTAATCACACACACAGTGTGCATTCAACAAATGTTAGCTCTGATCACTGCTGCAGCTGCAGCCGCCTCTTGATTCCTATAAGGAAAGCTTTCAAAGTACAGAAAAGAGGGGAGAAATCTATTAATCAGAACATATTTCTAGAATATTTCCTAAATTTATGGAAAGAATTAACTGATCTAAAATATAGCTATTTGTTATCCTGATGGTAAAGGGAAAAGTGAGCAAGTTCTGAATTGCCTTTCATCTGTTCAAACTATCTAGATTCTAGGTCTTTCCAGCCCCAATTTGACAGTAGTAATATAACAGTTTAGAATATTACAGCCATTCTTTCAACATGACCTACTGAAGAAAAAGCAGAACAAAATCCCCTGGTAACAGTCTGTACTGTGCCTAATGCATTATTGATCATGACAGGGATTTCCATTTGTTTTTTCCTTTCAAATTAAGAATACATTTAATCATAAAACCGACAAGTTGCATGTGCTATATTCCAGTTCACAGAACCACTAAAGGAGATACAGTTATGCAAGCTAATCCAGTCTCTTGGATAATTCTTGTGAAAAACTATGATCAAAACAACCCATGTAAATAAGGGTCACCAAGAAATGGCTTTCAAAGATTAAAAGAGGCTGAGGGTATTTAGCTACTGAAAGCATTGAGGTGATTGCTTTAAAATAAAGAATCATCCCTTTGAATTTTGTAGCAGTCATGTAAAAAATAAGCTCTTCCTTGACTCATTGTTATGAATATCTTTTCCTCTGATGTTACTAAATAATTTCACAGGCTTTGGTAATGGGTCACCGATAGACAGGGTGAGTGAGTGGGTCTAAGTCTCCTTTACTGTTCATTCTGGGCCTGGCAGTCTCTCCTTCCCAGATCTACCCAAAGAAGGTCAAAAGGTCTGTATATAATAACTTATGGGGATAGCACACAACTGCTGGAAGGATTTGGGATGTCTGACAGTGCAATTCCTATGAAAGTGAAGCGCATGAAGAATGACGCCCTCCCCGCTCCCCACCAGCACTCACCACACACAGCTCTAATTCCCATTCCAGCTTGTACTTGATATTTATTGTGCAGTTACCCAACCTCCTCTACTTCAGGCTGAGTGGCACACTGGGAAACGGAGCCTCTAAATGGACACAGAAATAGAATTGCTGAGGGAAAGACAGATAGGTTATGACTTTGGCTGGCTCAGATGACAACTCTCCTTTTCTGGACAGTGGATTCCCTCGCCCTGAAGTTAAGGGATGGCAATGGGGTAGAGTCAAAGTCTTCCTCGTGCTTTGCGGTTGCTCTTGCTGTTTTGGTTCAAAGGGTAGTTAGTATCTGTTCCATCCAAGAAATTGTTTCTCAACCCCTCCCCATGAATGATGTCATTGGTGGAAAGTTGGCCAGGCTCCCTGAATGTTGATACATCTTCTCTTTGGTTTGCCATGCTGGTGCCACATGTTCATCTCTCTGTATATTTTCATGGGTAGTTTAATAAGACATTGAGAAGGTATCTGTTAGGTATTGTTAAGTTGCTGCCATGCTAACCTGAAAGTTTTTCTACTTTATTTGATTTTGGTTTTTGTTAAGAAAGATCAATTGAGCAGAATAACTGAATCTCAGGCTGAATAAATCACAATGACCCTCTAAGGATTGATCTCGAACATTTAGTCTCTTTGATTATTGGACACAGAAAGGAAATTGGACACCATCTACTCCAAATCCCTCACTTTATCTTAGGAATTTGAAGATCCAACAGAATCAATGACTTGCCTGAGGACACAGCTCACTAGAAATAGAGAACTGAGTAGGTAATCTATCAATTGGCTAATATTATCCTGTGTCACTTATCTGAATGGAAGCAAGGAAAGGGAAATAATGAATATTTATTATGGGTCAGGTCTGTGCCAGGTGTTTTATATATATATTCTCTATTTTTATCTTCATAAAAGTACATATTGTTATCCACATAATGTCGGTAAAAAATTTTATTTTTATAAAAAGTAAGAGATTTTTAAAGTTTCTGCAAAGCAGCTATTCAAATTACTAAACACATTTATCAAAGAGAGTAAAAAAAAAAATAGTGAGATGTCTTTATTTCTAATGACCATACTGTGTTTCCATCCAGGGTCCTTGCTATTACTATTGAGGTAGCTAGGAACATGAGTTAGTAAGTAGGAAGTCACATTTCAAAAATTATAGTTAGTGGAAAAGACTATGAATAAACTAGGAGGGATATTTCACTGGGAGATGAGACCCTGTGAACCACCGAAGCACACACTATTAAATAATGATATCTGCATTCAGTCAAATTCTTCATAGGATGTACCCCAACGTATGTTATAACCTACAACGCCTTAGTTTTCCTTTTCTGTGCTTCACGCTGGCCACTCCCTTTTGTTCTCATGGTCTTTATCCGGACAGGGAAGAGTAAAATTGAGTAGAGTTTCCCTTAAATTATAGTCCTGCCTCCCTGAGATTATAGCATGCTCTTGACTGGAATTCTGGTTTTGGTCAAAACTCTTAAACAAACATTTAAAGTCCCTGGATTTACTTCCATGATGGCATCTCTTTTATTATGTGTAGATTAGACCACTTTTTCTCTCTCCTAGAGGATGATCTTATCTTCTTTTAAAAACATTAGCAAATGCTTTTATTATCTCAACCATGTGTTTATCACTTAGATTATTGTGACAATGTAGTTGAATTGGAGATGAATTGAAGTCACTTCCTCTGTATTAATCATGGAACCTCAGCTCTGGAAGGAACCTTGGGAAACCATCTCACCCAAGCCTCTTTATCTAGGTGAGGGAATGCCTTATCAGGCACACCATGAGGCTTCTTCTCTTAACTAAATCCAGAAATGACACAGAACAATTTATCTCAAAATTCACTTCAGCTGACATTTAAAAAGTAGTGATTATTCCTTATGGTTAAACACAATCTTTCTAGTTTTGTTTAACTTTTTTTCTTCTTCATTAGCTTTTAAAAAAAAATCCCCCTAGAAAAGATAGGTAGAGAAAGGGAAGTATTCGAGAATTGTGGAATGACTATACAGGCAGAAGCCAGGTAAAAAAACAGAAGATGACCCCACAGTGGTTTGGTTGAATGAACCTTGATCAAAAATAAAAGTGATTAAATAAACCTTGGGGAATGACCTTGACATTCAAAGAGGTTTGGGCCTGAATTTCCTGCATATGTTATATGAATTTTCTATCCCACCAGAATGAACAGGAAAGCAGTTGGTTGTTAAATCTAGGGAAGAACCAGAAGTGAGAGGGTAGACTTCAGATTGGGGCTCATTGATAAAGGAAGTTGCTTGGAGACCTGGTAGATTGCCTTTATTGCTGCAGAAGCAACAGTCACACCCCTTACAACCTCTTGGGTGTCCCAGAAGAATCTCCATTCCACAGATAGAGCTTACATTGGGGAAAGTAGATAGGGAAATGCTCTGAGCACCAGGAGGCTCCAGGGCTTCCTTGGCGACTAAGGCTATTTTTATAATCCAACTGTGGACAGTATGACTTCAAAGACCCTATAGAAATCTGAGAGGTAATTTTTCATTTTTACTACATCTTATTGACCTTAAAGTGTCTGGGTGCTTTTTTGAGACATAATCAAAAAATTATCAAAAAAGTGGCTGGGTGGGATGAAATGCTTTTTTTTAAGTACCAAACCAAAATTTTACCTTGACAGTCTTTTGAGGTAATGAAGGGAAACAAGAAGAGTGAGTGTTATTAGATGTGAAGAAATTTCCATTATCCATCTCACTTTGACCTCTGACACAGCAGGCATACAGACAAAGGTTGGTTTTCAGTCAGTAGCTTATCAAACCAGGGTACGTGGCATGCTCCCTGGGACATCCAGTTCACCGACAGCAGTGGGAACTTACTTCTATCTGCTCCCTGTTTATTCAAGTGTCACATGTATAGCCTCACTGATAAAAGTGCTTTCATTTCAAATAGATTCTCCAAAACCTGGCATTAAATTGATTCTACAAGCACAGGGACACAAGGAACAAGAGACTAACTTTGTACTTAGCTTGATGTTTCCTTTGTTGTTCAGTTGCAAAGCTGTGACCAGCTCTTTGCAATTCATGGACTGCAGCGTGCCAGGCTCCTCTGTCCTCCACTGTCTCCCAGAGTTTGCTCAAATTCGTGTCCATTGAGGTGGTGATGCTATCTAACCATCTCATCCTCTGCCCTCCCCCTCACCTTCTTTGGCCTTCAGTCTTTCCCAGTGAGTCAACTCTTGGCATCAGGTGGCTAAAGTATTTGAGCTTCAGATTTATTATCAGTTCTTCCAAAGATTATCCAGGACTGATTTCCTTTGGGTTGACTGGTTGGATCTCCTTGCAGTCCAAGGGACTCTCAAAAGTCTTCTCCAGCAACACAGTTCAAAAGCATCAATCCTTCATGCTCAGCCTTCTTTTTTGATCTAACTCTCACATCCATCTGTGACTATGGGAAAAATAATAGCTTTGATGATACAGCCCTTTGTCAGCAAAGTGATGTCTCTGCTTTTAACTATATTCTCTGGGTTTGTCATAGCTTTCCTTTCAAGGAGCAAGCATCTTTAGGGATTGTGTTAATCAGGGGCTTTCAGAATCTCTATCCAAGAACACTTCTTTCTCACCAAAAAATGTCAAATCTAAACTGCACTGACTTTAATTTTTAAGTTGAAGAAAAATTTTGTCATAGAAAACAATGATTTTTACAGGTGAACAGATGAACTAGGATAAAAATTACAATTGATACATAATATATATTATATATATAATAAATAATATGAAGCATCTTCTACTGATGTATTTTTAAGGGAGGACTATGTCTCAATATGCTAGCAAATTTGGAAAACTCATCAGTGGCCACAGGACTGGAAAAGGTCAGTTTTCATTCCAATCCCAAAGAAAGGCAATGCCAAAGAATGCTCAAACTACCGCACAATTGTACTCATCTCACATGCTAGTAAAGTAATGCTCAAAATTCTCCAAGCCATGCTTCAGCAACATGAACCGTGAACTTCCAGATGTTCAGGCTCGTTTTAGAAAAGGCAGAGGAATCAGAGATCAAATTGTCAACATCTGCTGGATCATTGAAAAAGCAAGAGGGTTCCAGAAAAACGTCTGTTTCTGCTTTATTGACTATGCCAAAGCCTTTGACTGTGTGGATCACAATAAACTGTGGAAAATTCTGAAAGAGATGGGGATACCAGACCACCTGACCTGCCTTCTGAGAAACCTATATGCAGGTCAGGAAGCAACAGTTAGTTAGAACTGGACATGGAACAACAAACTGGTTCCAAATAGGAAAAGGAGTACGTCAAGGCTGTATATTGTCACCTTGCTTATTTAACTTTTATGTAGAGTACATCATAAGAAACGCTGGGCTGGAAGAAGCCCAGGCTGGAATCAAGATTGCCAGGAGAAATATCAATAACCTCAGATATGCAGATGACACCACCCTTATGGCAGAAAGTGAAGAGGAACTAAAAAGCCTCTTGATGAAAGTGAAAGAGGAGAGTGAAAAAGTTGGCTTAAAGCTCAACATTCAGAAAATGATCATGGCATCTGGTGCCATCACTTCATGGGAAATAGGTGGGGAAACAATGGAAACAGTGTCAGAGTTTATTTTTTGGGGCTCCAAAATCACTGCAAATAGTGACTGCAGCCATGAAATTAAAAGATGCTTA
>SJYC01038113.1:0-25199 GCA_006408675.1 Madoqua kirkii
GGAATGCAAACTAGTACAGCCACTATGGAAAACAGTGTGGAGATTCCTTAAAAAACTACAAATAGATCTGCCTTATGACCCAGCAATTTCATTACTGTGCATACACACCGAGGAAACCAGAATTGAAAGAGACACATGTACTCCAATGTTCATTGCAGCACTGTTTATAATAGCCAGGACATGGAAAAAACCTAGATGTCCATCAGCAGATGAATGGATAAGAAAGCAGTGGTACATATACACAATGGAGTATTACTCAGCCCTTAAAAAGAATAAATTTGACTCAGTCCTAATGAGATGAATGAAACTGGAGCGGATTATACAGAGTGAAGTAAGCCAGAAAGAAAAACACCAATGCAGTATACTGACACATATATATGGGATTTAGAAAGATAGTAATGATGACCCTGTATGTGAGACAACAAAAGAGACACAGATGTATAGAATGGACTTTTGGATTCTGTGGGAGAGGAAGAAGGTGGGGTGATTCGGGAGAATGGCATTGAAACATGTATACTATCATGTAAGAAATGAAGTGCCAGTTTATGTTCAATACAGGATACAGGATGCTTGGGGCTGGTGCATGGGGATGATCCAGAGAGATGATATGGGGTGGGAGGTGGGAGGGGGTGTCAGGATTGGGAGAACATGTACACATGTGGCTGATTCATGTCAAATTATGGCAAAACCAATACAGTATTGTAAAGTAGGATAAAAGAAAAGAAAAGTAAAGAAACCTAACCAAAACAAAAAGGGGGGGGTGCTTAATAAATCACCTTCAGGGCTAGCTTTACAAAAAAAAAAAAAAACAAAAAAACAAACAAAAAAAACAAACAAACAACAACAACAAAAAAACATGGTTTCCTGTAGTCTTGACTTTTCCGGCCAAAGCATGGAGGGTGTAGATGATATGAGTAGGAGGGAAATGACTAGATCCCTGAGTCACTGTCCAGGGGGAACTGCCCTGGGGAGTTTCCAAGTCCCATGTAAATGAGATGTAAGAATTTAGCTCCTGCAATGTTAACCTCCCGGAAATTAAAGGCCTGTCTATTGTAATAGCTACTGCTACCTACTGTGATATCTACAAAACTGGTCCTGTAAATGAAATGCTGCCAAAACTTAACCTTAAAATATATTATATTGGCTTTATGATCAGGTGAAGAACAGTGAAAAAAAATTATCTTAAAGGTTTGGAAATGTGGCAAACTTTTGGATAAGACAACTCAGGACAGCCATCACGATTAGGTGTATGGTTTTCCTATGATCTTAAACTCTTAGCGATCCCATGGACCGGTACCAACCAGGATCCTCTGTCCATGGGATTTTCCAGGCAAGAGTACTGGAGTAGGTTGCCATTGTCTTCTCCAAGGTTGCCTATGCTGCTGCTAGTGCTAAATCACTTCAGTCGTGTCCGACTCTGTGCAACCCCATAGACAGCAGCCCACCAGGCTCCTCTGTCCCTGAGATTCTCCAGGCAAGAACACTGGAGTGGGTTGCCATTTCCTTCTCCAAAACATGAAAGTGAAAAGTGAAAGTGAAGTCATTCAGTCATGTCAGACCCTTAGCGACCCAATGAACTGCAGCCTACCAAGCACTTCCATCCATGGGATTTTCTAGACAAGAGTACAGGAGTGGGTTGCCATTGCCTTCTCCCAGAAAGAGACTAAAAGGGTCATTTAGGACACTGAGAAGATGACAAAAGCTGGCAGCAATGATACAGGGATGGAGGGGCAAAGAATTGGAATTCAAAGCAGTTGAGGTAGCCAAGAGGAGGGGCAGGATACCAGAGAATAGAAACATGAGAAGGGAGCTCAACATTTGCATAACGTTTCTTCCTAAGAAGAAGCCAATTTGCAGTAATTGGCCTACCAACTGAAAAGTCAGGAAAGAAGTGGTGACCAATAGACTAAGAAGATGATCGGACTGTGGCAGCCTGAAGGAAGTGAGCGGTTGTTGCCTGAGGAGACACAATGTAATTTGATCTCCAACAAGGAAGGCTGGCCTTGGTAAACCACTGTGCAAACTAGAGTCCTACAGAGTGAGCATTTCTAAATAGCAGCCAAGCTGGCAGTAATAAATATATTTTTAAAATTCTACTTTGAAATGATATTATTCTCATGAATTTTTAATTTGAGGAGATTTGCAATATTTCAGATTTTGGACATAAATAATATATCAACTTTTACATGGTACCATTTGAAGTCTTCATAACCAAAATTGCCATATGATTTTACTTAATGGATTATTTTTGTCTTATTTCCCTAGTTGTTACTAAGTCCCAAGACTGCTGTCAGATAACATATATACAAGGTAACTAAGATACCATTCATTTTCTGTAGAGGTTTATAATCTAACAAACCTAGTAGACAAGGAAGTGATGTGCTAGAGTATATACTATGATAGGAGTAATCATGAGGAGGCTGTGAAGACACATAAGGGGATCAATGTCTGAGGTGTGTCTGCAAGTCATTACTATCTTATTCTTCCCTCACAAAGGAAAATAGTAACCTTGAACATCATGCTTCTTAAAGGACTGAATACTCAAATTGTTGATATTTATACTTAAAAACTTTTCTGAGGTACATAGGGATGAGTGGGGTCTTGTTTTATATATGGTTTATATACAGAAAAGTTTGTTCTTCATTTTTTGATAATGGTTTGGAACTTTATCTACAATTTTACTCTAAAATAGTAAAACTTAAAAAAAAAAAAACCCTCAATTTCAAATACCTGTTGTAAACATTAAACATGTAGTTTGGCAATGAAGGACTAAAAAACAAAAGCTCCAGAATAAATATAAATGTGTGTGTGTATATATATATATATATATATATATATATATATGTACATATCTATGTATATCCACATATACATATGGGCTTTCCAGGTGGCTCAGTGGTAAAGTGTCTGCCTGCCACTGCAGGAGACTCAGGGTGGGGAAGATCCCCCTGCAGGAAGAAATGGAAACCCACTCCAATATTCTTGTATGAAAAATCCCATGGAAAGAAGAACCTGGCAGATTGCAGTCAATAGGGTCACAAAGAGTCAAACACAATCAAATGACTGAGCATGCACACATATGTACATATACCTCTATATGTAAATATACTATTAGTATGCTTTCTTTTATGAAGACCTACAAGACCTTTTAGAACTAACACCCAAAAAAGATGTCCTTTTCACTATAGGGGACTGGAATGTTAAAGTAGGAAGTCAAGAAACACCTGGAGTAACAGGCAAATTTGGCCTTGGAATGCGGAATGAACCAGGGCAAAGACTAATAGAGTTTTACCAAGAAAATGCACCAGTCATAGCAAACACCCTCTTCCAACAACACAAGAGAAGACTCTACACATGGACATCACCAGATGATCAACATTGAAATCAGATTGACTATATTCTATGCAGCCAAAGATGGAGAAGCTCTATACTGTCAACAAAAGCAAGACCAGGAGCTGACTGTGGCTCAGATCATGAACTCCTTATTACCAAATCAAACATTTAGAGAAGAGCAAGTGCCTATTCTTCTAAAAATCTTTCAAAAAATTGCAGAGGAAATAATACTTCCAAACTCATTCTATGAGGCCACCATCACCCTGATATCAAAACTAGACAAAGACAACACAAAAAACGAAGACTACAGGCCAATATCACTGATGAATGAAAAAACTCTAAACAAAATTTTAGCAAACAGAATTCAGCAACACGTCAAAAAGCTTATACACCATGATCAAGTTGAGTTTATTTCAGGGATACAAGGATTCTTCAATATATGCAAATCAATGAATGTGATATACCATATTTACAAATTGAAAGATAAAACCTATATGATAATCTCAATAGATGCAGAATAAGCCTTTGACAAATTCAGCACCCATTTATGACTACAACTCTTCAAAAAATGGGCATAGAAGAAACCTACTTCAACATAGTAAAGGCCATATATGATAAGCCTACAGCAAACATTACTCTCAATGATTAAAGACTGAAAGCATTCTCCCTAAGATCAGGAACAAGACAAGCATATCCACTTTCACCATTATTATTCAACATAGTTCTGGAAGTCTTCGCTATGGCAATTAAAGAAGAAAAAGAAATAAAAGGAATATAGATTGGAAAAGAAGAAGTAAGTTTCTCACTGTTTTCAGATGTCATGACGCTGTACATAGAAAACCCTAAAAATAGTATTAGAAAATTACTAGAGCTAATCAGTGAATTTAGCAAAGTTGCAGGATACAAAGTCAATGGAGAGAAATCAGTTGCATTTTTATATTCTAACAATGAAAAATTAGAAAAAGAAATTAAGGACTAAATCACATTCGTAATTTAACAAAAAGAACTAAATATCTAGGAATAAACTTACCTAAGGAAACAAAAGACTTGTCCACAGAAAATTATGACACTAATGAAACAAATTGAAGGCAACATAAACAGATGGAGAGATATTCCATATTCCTGGTAGGAAGAATCAATATTGTGAAAACAACTATACTACCAAGTGCAGTCACAGATTCAATGAGATTCCTATTAAATTACCAATGGCATTTTTTATAGAACAAAAACAAAAAATTTCCCAGTTCATATGGAAACACAAAAGACCCCAAATATCCAAAGCAGTCTTGAGAAAGAATGGAGCAGAAGGAATCAACCTTCCTGACTTCAGATTATACTACAAAGTTACAGTCATCAAGACAGTATGGCACTGGCATGAAAACAGAAATATAGACCAAAAGAATAAGATGGAACACCCAGAAATAAACCCATGCACTTATAGGTACTTTATTTTTGACAAAAGAGGAAAGAAAATACAATGGAAGAAAGACAGCCTCTTCAATAAATGGTGCTGAGACAACTGGACAGCTACATGTAAAAGAATGAAATTAGAACATGTCCTAACAACATACACAAAGATAAAATGAATTGAACACCTAAATGTAAGACCAGAAACTATAAACTCTTAGAGAAAAACATAGGCAGAACACTTGATAACATAAATCAAAGCAAAATCCTCTATAACCCAACTCTTAGAGTAATGGAAATAAAAACAAAAGTAAATAAGTGGGACCTGATTAAACTTAAAAACTTCTGAGCAGCAAAGGAAACTATAAGCAAAGTGAAAAGACAACCCTCAGAATGTGAGAAAATTACAGCAAATGAAACAACTGGCAAAGGATTAATTTCCACAATATACATATACAAGCAGCTCATACAACTCAATACCAGAAAAAGTAACAGCCCAATCAAAAACTAGGAAAAAAACCTAAACAGACATTTCTCCAAAGAAGACACACAGATGGTTAACGAACATATGAAAAGATGCTTAGCGTTGCTCATTATTTGTGAAATGCAAATCAAAACTATAATGAGATAACACCTCACACCGGTCAGAATGGCCATCATCAAAAAGTGTACAAACAATAAACACGAGTGAGAGTGGAGAAAAGGGATGCTCTTGCACTGTTGGTGGGAATGTAAATTGATACAGCCACCATGGAAAATGGTATAGAGATTCCTTTAAAAAGCAGGAATAAAACCAGCATATGACCCAGCAGTTCCACTCTTAGGCATACACCCTGAAGAAATAAAAATTGAAAAAGACACATGTATCCCGTTGTTGACTGCAGCACTATTTACAATAGTTAGAACATGGGAGCAACCTAGATAGACCCATCGACAGATGAAGGGATAAAGAAGTTGTGGTACATAAACACAATGGAATATTACTCAGCCATAAAATGGAACACATTTGAGTCGGTTCTGATGAGGTGGATGAACCTAGAATCTATTATACAGAATGAAGTAAGTCAGAAAGAGAAAGATAAATATCGCATTCTAATGCATATGTACGGAATCGAGAAAAATGGTACTGAAGAATTTATTTACTTGGCAACAGTGGAGAAACAGATGAACATAACTGACTTTGGGAATGGGGAGAGGGCAAGAGAAAGTGAGAGGAATGAAAAGAATAACACGGAAACTTACATTACCGTATGTAAAATAGCCAATGGGAATTTGTCATATGGCTCAGGAAACTAAAACAGAGGCTCTGTATCAACCTTCAGTTCAGTTCAGTCGCTCAGTCGTATCCGACTCTTTGCGACCCCATGAATCACAACACACCAGGCCTCCCTGTCCATTACCAACTCCTGAAGTTCACCCAGATTCACGTCCATCAAGTCAGTGATGCCATCCAGCCAACTCATTCTCTGTTGTCCCCTCTTCCTCCTGCCCTCATCCCTTCCAGCATCAGAGTCTTTTCCAATGAGTCAACTCTTTGCATGAGGTGACCAAAATACTGTAGTTTCAGCTTTAGCACCATTCCTTCCAAAAAACACCCAGGGCTGATGTCCTTTAGAATGGACTGGTTGGATCTCCTTGCAGTCCAAGGGATTCTCAAGAGCCTTCTCAAACACCACAGTTCAAAAGCATCAATTCTTCAGTGCTCAGCTTTCTTCACAGTCCAACTTTCACTTCCATACATGACCCCAGGAAAAACCATAGCCTTGACTAGATGGATGTTTGCTGGCAAAGTAATGTCTCTGCTTTTGAATATGCTGTCTAGGTTGTTCATAACTTTTCTTCTAAGGAGTAAGCATATTTTAATTTCATGGCTCTAGTCACCATCTGCAGTGATTTTGGAGCCCCAGAAAATAAAGTCTGACACTGTTTCCACTCTTTCCCAATCTATTTCCCATGAGGTGATAGGTTTAACCTAATGATAAAATCCAGGACTGATCAGTAACCTAACGGTGTTCTCTAGCCATCATAAACTTGATTTGATATTTCAGTTCAGTTCAGTCACTCAGTCGTGTTCAACCCTTCGCAACCCCATGAACTGCAGCACGCCAGGCCTCCCTGTCCATCACTATCTCCAGGAGTTCACTCAGACTCACATCCATCGAGTCAGTAATGCCATCCGGCCATCTCATCCTCTGCCGTCCCCTTCTCCTCCTGCCCTCAATCCTTCCCAGCATCAGAGTCTTTTCCAGTGAGTCAACTCTTTGCATGAGGTGGTCAAAGTACTGGAGTTTCAGCTTTAGCATCATTCCTTCCAAAGAACACCTAGGACTGATCTCCTTCAGAATGGACTGGTTGAATCTCCTTGCAGTCCAAGGGACTCTCAAGAGTCTTCTCCAACATCACAGTTCAAAAGCATCAATTCTTCGGCACTCAGCCTTCTTCACAGTCCAACTCTCACATCCATACATGACCACTGGAAAAACCATAGCCTTGGCTTGACAGGCCTTAGTTGGCAAAGTAATGTCTCTGCTTTTGAATATACTATCTAGGTTGGTCATAACTTTTCTTCCAAGGAGTAAGCGTCTTTTAATTTCATGGCTGCAGTCACCACCTACAGTGATTTTGGAGCCCTCCAAAATTAAATCTGACACTGTTTCCACTGTTTCTCCATCTATTTCCCATGAAGTGATGAGACCAGATGCCATGATCTTTGTTTTCTGAATGTTGAGCTTTAAACCAACTTTTTCGCTTTCCTCTTTCACTTTCATCAAAAGACTCTTCAGTTCCTCTTCACTTTCTGCCGTAAGGGTGGTATCATCTGTATATCTGAGGTTATTGATATTTTTCCCGGTAATCTTAATTCCAGCTTGTGTTTCTTCTAGTCCAACATTTCTCATGATGTACTCTTCATATAAGTTAAATAAACAGGGTAACAGTATACAGCCTTGACGTACCCTTTTTCCTTTTTGGAACCAGATGAACAGTTAAATCTTTCAGACAAGAAAAAAAGAAAAAAAGCATAAACAACAACTAGTCTTTCCAGTGATTATTTTTACTCCCTGAATCATCTACCACCTTACTTGATCACATGTGTTGGTTAACTGCCTATCCCCACCTATTGGGTAAAATCAGTTGGCAAAAGGAAAAGAAGAAATTAGTTAATGGCATAAAATTGTTAAAGAAAGAATGTATTTCTTTTCATTCTTATTGACAATTGAAAGAGATTATGGAAATTTGGATAAGGAAATGGCAACACACTCTAGTATTCTTGCCCGGAAAATCCCATGGATGGAGGAGCCAGGTAGGCTATAGTCCATGGGGTCACAAAAAGTTAGACATGACTTCACTTTCTTTCTATGGAAACTTAAGAGAATAGAGAATTAGACCTCATAAAATGATTAGCTGTCAATCATTTAGTTTTCCAGATATGCCATAATGGATCTAAGAGAGAAATTGACTAATCCATAAACATGGGTAATAATTGATAAAGATATATGATATATGTGCATGCCTCTGTGTTTGTAGTGTATTTACTTCAGTATTGATTGAAGAAAATATGAATGGGAGTGAGTGACCTTAGAGTGTATATCGACTCATGAGTCAAAGGAATTATTTAGAATATCATGAAGGAGTTACTTTTTTTAAAAGCAGCTAATGTGTCTTTTGAAGCACTGTGACTGCAGATGGTGGAGAGCTGCATCTCCTATTTGTAATAATAGCAGGGAAAGTGATGCTATTCATCATAGATATTTCATGAACATGAAAAGGTGCTGACTGCACACAAATGGAAACAGGAGATAAAGGACTCCAGTGCAGTATGGGAAAGGATCCCCAAGAAAAACTAATGGGTTCCCAAAGGGCTATTTTCAAGAAGGAAATGACAACCCACTCCAGCACTCTTGCCTGGAAAATCCCACAGACGGAGGAACCTGGTAGGCTACAGTCCATGGAGTCGCAAAGACATGACTGAGCGAGTTCACTTTCACTTTCACTTTCAAAGAGGTATTTGCTCCTCAATAACAAGCATGATTTGAAAAAAATGAAAGCAAATAAGTGTGAATACGGGCAAAAGTAAATCAAAACAACTCTATTCAATGGCCAAAGGTATAGACGAAAGAGCAAGGAAATACGAACTGAACGGAAAATGTGAATGTTACAAAAGAAGGAATTAAGTCTCTATCAATGGAAGATTTTAACCTCTGTACATTTTCAAATCTTGTCCCATCCTCAAAGACTTCCTACACTCCACTTTTCCCAGGAAGCATTTCAAGAAAATTCAAACGCATTTTCACTTAGCCTGTGTTGCCCAGGTCACTCATATTAATTCTGTATCTGTGTATCTTAATGATAGAGTGAAGACTGTCATTAAAGAAGAGAAAAGTAGTTCATACTGAATTCACAAGACCCCATATCTCCTCTCACATAAACGATAACTGTCTTTTTCCATTAGATCAGGATATAAAAATTGAAATCATCCTTGACTCTCCTTTTTTATGTTTAATAGCACTTACTTTTAGTTTCAATTTACAAAAATGTGAAGATAGTACAGAAAGTATTCATACACTCTGCACTCAGTTTTCCCTGTTATTATTAACATCTTAAATTAATATGGTAAATTTGTGACAATCCATGAACCAATATTAATTTTATTATCTCAAGTTCACACTTAAATCAGTTTTCTTCAGTTATTAATTAGTGCCCTTTCCTCTGTTACACGATCCTTCCAGAATACCACTTTATATTCCCTTCTCATGTCTCCTTAGACTCTCATCAGCTGTACCTGGTTCTCAGACTTGCTTTGTTTTTGATGACTTGACTCTTTTGAGAAGTCATGGTCAGGTATTCTGTAGTATGTCACACTATTATAACTTTTCTGATGTGTGGGGTTGTTTTTTTTTTTTTTTCTGATTACACTGTCTGTATTGATTTTGGGAAAGAAGACATGGAAGTGATGTGCTGTTTTCATCACTGTAACCTTGGCTCTCCTTTTTGTCTCACAGAGCACAGCCAACCCTCCAGAAATCCCACTGTTTTTTTCACTGGTGTATTTCCAGAATCTAATCAATCCACAACACCCTACTACTACTCTGGTCCATGTTGTCATCATCTTTCTCTTGGATGATTTTAGTAGCTTTTTAATAATCTTTTCTTTTACTTCTCTCCTCACAAAGAAGCCAGAGTGAATTTATTATTTTTTTTTAATGCAAGTTAAGTCATTTCACTCTTCAACTCAAAACCTTCAGTGAATTCCTATTTCACCCAGAGAAAGGTCCTAAATTCTTTACAGTGGCCTGTGGGGCCCTACATGGCCTAAAACTCTCCATGTCTCAGACCCCAATTACTCGAGCTTTATGCTCACAATCTAGTTTTCTTTTCTCATTCACTTTTGTAAGGCTAACCTTGGTTCACTGTTAAAAAGCGTTTGGAGGCATCTCTTCTTGTCATTTCCCAAGGCTGCAATGAAATTCCAGTGAGATAATTTACTAAGATACTACTGTTCCTTAAATCTACTAAAGCTTTACTGGGACAGCTCATCTACTGAGGTTAGAATAATATACAACTGCAAACCATGAAGCTAACCAGATTCCAAACTTGGTTTGAGTCCTATATACCATATGAATAATTATTATAATCCATGTTTACTTATCAAGATCCCATGAAAAATATTCACTATAAAGACTTTCAGGCCAACTCTATAATCTAGGACAAATAAGAAAAATAGTTATCATTTTTTACAGTAACCATGAGCTAGACAGTGCTAACCCCTTTATAAGCATTCTATTTACTCAAAGACATTCCAATGTTTTTCCATCACAGGTATTATTAAATAGCTCAGTCCTGATGGACACAGTCTATATGAGCTGGCCCCTCTTTTTCTCTCCAGCACCACTTCTTTTCATTTTTCTTCCTGCTGTCTGTGTTTCAGCCGCCCTGGCATTTTTATTCCATCTCACCACATTTGCTACACTCTACCTAGAAAGTTCTTCCTTAGGACTTGACATTAATTATATTATCAGATCCATCAGTCACCTTCTCAGGCTTTCCTTGTCCACCCTGAGCGTGAAATCTCATATTCTTTAGATCATCTGGTAATAAGGTAGTACGGGGAGAGACAATTTTACATTGCTCTGTTTTAACTTCAAATTCCTTCACATGGCAATCACTGTCTGGTCAATACCTTATCTCTTTAGTGGCCACTTTTGTTCTATTCTGTTTTATGTTATTACTCTCCCTCAAGCCAGATTTTCTGACCATGGTGTTTCTCCTGCCCTTGATGTCTTTCTGAACATGTGTTTTCTTCAGCACCATAAATGACTTGCTTCAATTGTGAACTCACAAGAAAACCTCCTATCTGGAAATGACCTTTCACTGTTAAGATCTATGTTGTTTACTGTCTACAGTTACCTTGTGGGGCTTTCTCAGAACTATGTTACTCAGTAGATCTGTTCATAGTGACTGTACCACCTTACTAGAAAAGATGACTATTGATAAAAAAGACTATGTTTTATGTATACTTGTAATTTTCTCTGTGCTCAAAAATTATTCTAAATATAATGGCTATTCAGCTATATTGCTTGAATTAGAGGCTTTATGTAATGATATAAATATTTTCCATAGTGTAAATATATGTATGAATTAGTCTCTCAGTCATGTCTGACCCTTTTAGACCCCTGGACTATGGACTGCTATGGACTGTAGCTTACCACGCTCCTCTGTCCACGGGTTTCCCCAGGTAAGAATACTGGAGTGGGTTGCCATTCCCTTCTGCAAGGGTATACATATACATATACATATATAAAATATATATGAATATATATGTATATACATATGTATAGAGCACATTATATATATATAATGTGAAAAAGGTATAGATTGATGAGCATAATGTTTAAAATGTAATTTAAAAGGAGGTTAAGATGTATTAGAATTTACATAGATATCTCTAGATGAACACATATGAATACAAAGTGTGATTACCCATTTGGGGTGGGAAAGATCTGCTCACATAGAAATAACAGAGGGATTTTTTTTTAACTATGATAATATAATATCTATTCAAATGAATAAATAGGGAATTCCCTGGTGGTCTAGTGGTTTAGGACTCAATGTTTCCACTGCAGTGGTCGAGGTTCAGTCCTTAGCTGGTGAATTAATATCCCCTAAGCCATGAAGCACAGCCAAAAAAAGGAAAAAAAGAACAAATAAAAGAAGCAGTAAATATAAATATATAGAAACATATCTGGTATAAATTGCCTTGCTTACTCTGTAAATCAGGCATGCAGATGATTAAAAAAAAACCCTAAATTTGAACACATCTTTGTAATAAGATATCTTTTAAAGCACATAATACTTTTGACATTAATATATCCAATTTTTAAAAATGTATAGAAGCCCAAGCTTTATAAATGACCAGAGTAAAAAGCTGAATGTGAACGATTTTGAACACTATCTAACTTCAAGGGTAAAATCATTCTTTTGAGACCTGATTGATTTCTAGCCTATATATGTGTGACTAGTTGATAATTTTTCGGTGTCTAAACTTCCATTTGTTATTATATTTCTTTGGTTCAAAGTATCAGTTGCCTACCACTGCTGTAACAATTTATCATAAATTTAGTGACTGAAAATAGCACCCTTTTACTGTATCCCAGTTACTTAGATTCTAAGTCCACATACAGCCCAGTTTGACTGCCTCTTTCATATAGAACATCACAGACTAAAATCACGGTGTAGGCAGGGCTGCATTCCTTACTAGAGACCATGGGAGAGAGTCCACTTCAGGTTCATGCAGCTTGTTGACAGAATTCACTCTGCTTTTCCAAGCTGGCTGTCACCTAGGCATCACAATCAACTTCTAGAAGCCAGCCAGTTTCTTTGGCTTGTGGCCCCAACAACACTCGTGGAATATTTCTATCCCACTTTTCCCCTTTCATCCATGTGACTGACTGTTTTTAAGAACATATGTGATTTTATTGTACCTACCTAAATAATCCAAGATAATTGTCCCATCTCAAGGTCTGTAATCTTAATAACATCTACAAAGTCCCTATTGCTATGTAACCTAACATATTGACAGGTTCTGGGAATCAGGAGGTGGACATTTTCAGGGCTGGCACTAATCTTCCTATTGCATTCACGTGGTTGACTCTCCTGTGATGATCAGGCAACTCAGTGCATCTGAGTAGTCCAAGAAAATGGATTTCATTTGGAATATGAAATGTACAGTACCCAGTAAAGTACTGTATGTAAAATACAATTTTAAAAATGGAGCAAAAATAATTATGAGTATTGATCTTTGGTTTTCTAAACTGTTTCCTCCAGATTTGTTATTATGTGCAATAATTCTAGAGCATTAATTAAGCAATCAATATTATGATTCTACCTCTGCCACTGAATAGCTATGACTTTAATTCAATTTTCTGAGCCATGGTTATTTTCATTTTTGTTTGTTCTGAAAAAAAAAAGTGAATAATATGATGATTAGTTGAAAAATCAGACAAAATTAAAGAATTCATATTTGTTCTTTTGAATGTCTCATCTTGGGGATCTGCTTTACATAATGTTATTCTATTGTCTGTCTCTCAGAGCTGTATTCCATTGCAAATGCAAGGGATGAGTCATTTTCTAAAATTTTGTCTAATCATGTAAATCCCTTTTAAATGTTAGACTCATAATAGCATGTCTAATATTTCTCAGTTTGCTATCATCAGTAAATTGTTAGATGCATTGTTTTCTTCCACTTCTAGATCATTAATTAAGATGTTTCTGGTGACTAAACATCACCCATCCCTACTCACTTCATTAAGAATCTTCTGGTATCAGAGCCTTTGGGTCATTTATCAGGTCTGATTGGCCTAAGTCTCTCAGCTTACTTATATATGAGAGCTTCATCAAGTCTGACTGCAATCAGAGCTGTAGGTCAGACTCTGAGATGTTGTAGCAGACCATCACAGACATTCAGAGGAACTACAGTGAAATCAGCACCTTCTGAGAAAAATTAGATCCACTGAGTGAGAACTTTGACCGTAACTAACTCTATAGTCCACAGAACAGTGAGTTTGAGGTAGGAATGGAAAAGGAGAGAGTGGCTGTGTATGAGAAATACTTAATAACATTGGTATGACTATGCAAGGGCTGTAAGAAATGAAACATGCTCAAATTATAATTTTTCTTTCCTTCAACAATTGGATGGATAGTGATATCATGCCCTTTGAATATATAGAATAATAGTTCATGTGTGTGTGTATGTGTCTCTCAGTGTGTGTATGTGTCTCTCAATGTATGTATGTGCATATGAGTCTCTGGGTTTATGTATGTGTGTATGTGTGTGTATGATGGTCGCTGTGAGAGTAGTGAGATGTAGTAACAGAATTATTTTTATAGAATGTGTTTGATATGTCTAAAGAATATCTAAATAGAGATATCTAGATATCTAGTAGTCTTTTCAATACATGTTTGATATCCAGAAGAGTAGCCAGAGAGCTTAGATAAACTTGCAAGTACAGTTTAGGTATACAAAACAGAGTTGGAGCAGAATTGAGGATCTGGCCTCAGACAGGTCCTTATACCATGGATAACTGGTATTTTCTGTGAACTATACCAAATTCAAGGGTCAGTTCAGTTCAGTTTAGTCTCTCAATCTTGTCCGACTCTTTGCAACCCTAGGGACTGGAGCACGCCAGGCTTCCCTGTTGATCACCAACTCTTTGTGTTTACTCAAACTCATGTCCATTGAGTCAATGATGCCATCCAACCATCTCAACCTCTCTTGTCCTCTTCTCCTCCTGCCCTCAATCTTTCCCAGCATCAGGGTCTTTTCAAATGAGTCAGCTCTTTTCATCTAGTAGCCAAAGTACTGGAGTTTCAGCTTCAGCATCAGTCCTTCCAATGAATATCCAGGACTAATCTCCTTTAGAATGGACTGGTTGGATCTCCTCGCAATCCTAGGGACTCTCAAGAGTTCTCCAACACCACAGTTCAAAAGTATCAATTCTTTAGCACTCAGTTTTTCTTATAGTCTAATTCTCACATCCATATATGACTACTAGAAAAACCATAGCTTTGAATAGACAGACCTTTGTTGACAAAGTACTGTCTCTGCTTTTTAATATGTTGGCTAGATTGGTCATAACTTTCCTTCCAAGGAGCAAGCATCTTTTAATTTCATGGATGCAATCACCATCTGAGTGATTTTAGAGCCCAGAAAAATAAAGTCTGACACTGATTCCATTGTTTCCCCATCTATTTGCCATAAAGTGATGGGACCAGATGCCATGATCTTAGTTTTCTGAATGTTGAGCTTTAAGCCAACTTTCTCACTCTACTCTTTCACTTTCATCAAGAGGCTCTTTTGTTCTTCTTCACTTTCTGTCATAAGGTGGTGTCATCAGCATATCTGAAGTGATTTATATGTCTCCCAGCAATATTGATTTCAGGTTGTGCTTCATCCAGTCCAGCATTTCTCATGATGTACTCTGTATACTATATAAGTTAAATAAGCAGATTGACAATATACAGCCTTGACAGACTCATTTCCCTATTTGTAACCAGTCTGTTGTTCCATGTCCAGTTCTAACTGTTGCTTCCTGACCTGCATATAGGTTTCCCAAGAGGCAGATCAGGTGGTCTGATATTCCCATCTCTTTAAGAATGTTCCACGGTTTTTTGTGATTAACACAGTCAAAGGCTTTGGCAAGGTCAATAAAGCAGAAATAGATGTTTTTCTTGGACTTTTGTTTTTTGATGATGCAACAGATGTTGCCAATTTGATTTCTGGTTCCTTCGCCTTTTGATCCAACTTGAACATCTAGAAGTTCATGATTCATTTACTGTTGAAGCTTGCCTTGGAGAATTTTGAGCATTATTTTAGTAGCCTGTGAGATGAGTGTAATTGTGCAGTACTTTGAACATTCTTTGACATTGCTTCTCTTTGAGATTGTAATGAAACCTGACCTTTTCCAGTTCCATGGCCACTGCTGAGTTTTCCAAATTTGCTGGCATATTGAGTGCAGCACTTTCACAGCATCATCTTTTAGCATTTGAAGTAGCTCAACTGGAGTTCCATCACCTCCACTAGCTTTGTTCATAGTAATGCTTCCTAAGGCCCACTTGATTCACATACTAGGATATCTGGGTCTTGGTTGAGTGATTACACCATCATGATTATCTGGGTCTTGAAGATCTTTGTTTGTATAGTTCTTCCGTGTATTCTTGCCGCCTCTTCTTAATATCTTATGCTTCTATTAGGTCCACAGGATAACAGCAGCTTATACAATAATATCTTGCCACAACCTAGTGGTCTCAAGTCTGTTCCTCTTGTAACTCTGCAACCACTTTGATCAATCTCAGATGGCATTAGTAGTAAAGAACCCATCTGCCAGTGCAAGAGACATAAGAGATACGGGTTCAACCCCTAGGTTGGTAAGACCCCCTGAAGAAGGACATGGTAAACTACTTCAGTATTCTTGAGCCTGGTGAGCTTCACTCCATGGGGTCAAAAAGATACAGACACGGCTGATGCAACTTAGCACACACTCTACTTATTTCCAGGTCCAATTATAATTCTTGATACATAGCTCATGTAATTGACTGTGGTCTTGAGCTTTTTGCCTTTATAAGTTTTCTTCATTTTGTGGCCCAAAAGAACACAATTCAAGTGCTTCTTGAATCTGTGTCTTGGGCTTCAGTTCTAAAAAAACAAAGATTTCTTTTTTTCAATCAAGTCTTTGTTTCTGAAACGTTGGCTAATAGATTTAGATTCCATCCTTATATACATAAAAATTAACAATGCACATGTAGATTAACTCCACCTGGAAGAAGTTGTATACAAGGAAAAAGAAAGAATGCATTGTGAAGAACTTTGACAACTAAGAATTGAGGCACTTAAATGCAGCCGGGAAGGCAAACCTGTAAATCTTTTAAACAAGGAAACAGTCGTTTCAAGGGGATGAGAGCATTCATCAACAGCAAATATTGCCAACTAATCTGGAGTATAATGCAGTATGTTATTACTAAGTTTTCTTTATAATATTCAGTCATCTCTGTATGTTGGCAATGAGCACAATACAAAGAGATGTGGCTTTGAAACTAAGGTGTGCCTTGATGGAATCACAGATCTGCCACTTGGAGAATGACATGGAACATTATGTTATTTCTGTGAGACTCACTGTATCACTGTCACATCCAGAGGGTGATGTCTCCTTACAGAAGTTTACTGGTAATGACATCTTTTAAGAAGCAAATTTAAGTGAAGCAAAGAGTGGGACAAGACTTGGGCCATTTTTGTTCATTTTTACATTTCTAGTTTCCATAAGAGTATTTTTTTATATAGTAGGTATTCTATAAACCTTATATAATGACTAAGTTGGGCTTCCCAGGTGGCTCAGTGGTAAAGTATCTGATTGCCAAGCCGGAGACCTGGGTTCAGTTCCTGAGTCTGGAAAATCCTCTGGAGAAGAAAATGACAACCCACTCCAGTATTCTTGCCTAAAAAACCCTGTGGACAGAGGAATCTGTGAGGCTACAATCCATGGGTTCACAAAGAGTCTGACACAACTTAGTGACTAAACAACAGGAACAACACACAATGAATAAGTAGAAGATGCTTCTTTTTTATATAACCACTGACATTATATGGACCTGTACAATTTATTGTTGATAGATTCTGGCAACTGGTATAATATCTGTTGAAATATTTGAAGAGATAAATGAGACTTTTGGAATTTAATCTTTGAACTGGACGAAAACTGAAAATTTAATTATGACATGATTTATTAACAATTGAAAAATGGTCCTGAGTTTTAGATATGCTCAGGCAGTAAAGCGTCTGTCTACAATGCAGGAGACCCGGGTTCAGTCCCTGGGTTGGGAAGATCCCCTGGAGAAGGAAATGGCAATCCACTCCAGTACTATCGCCTGGAAAATCCTATGGACGGAGGAGCCTGGTAGGCTACAGTCCATGGGGTAGCAAACAGTCGGATACGACTGAGCAACTTCACTCACTTCACTTCATTTCAAGTTATTTGGACAAAATATATGAAGGAAATAATGTATTTGCATAAATGTGTCAGATTTTGAAGGAGATACAAAGAAAAAAGAGACACTGCTACCAATAAATCTGCAATTTATTTCAATAAAAATAAAATGGCTTGCTGTTCTTAAAACTTATGAAAAGTGAAAATGGAAACATGATATATACAACAAAGACTGCTACTTCCCCATCGTACATACTTCTTTAAGAACAGATTTACCCATTCAGTAGGACTGGTTGTTACTAGGAGGGAGAAATGTAGCACTCCCAATTATACAGCAACCCCTGTATAGCTTTTCCTTTTAAAACAAAGTCTTTCTCTTACATTTTTTTTTCATTTAATGTCTATAATCATCATGAAAAGGAACATATTCTACACTTTGATTTGGGTAATTGATGTTATAAACCATACACTATCCTAGAGAGACGAATGTGAGAAATCAAATTTCCTCTGTTTAATACATGAAGAGTGAAGAAATGAGAACTTAATAACATTAAATAACTTTTCCATGTGAATTTCTTTTAAGATTTTATAATCTATTGTTCCTTGTTATACATGCTTACTACAGACATTTTAAAGACTAAAGATGGGGGGAAAAACACTATAAGATATTTAATAAAAATGTACCCAATGAAAATAGATAAATTTCCATGCCCAAATGAGTAATATAATAGAAGTTTATATCTCCCAAAGTGATATTCCTAATTGGGCTTTTGAATCCAAGTGTTGATTCAAGTATCCAAATAGACTTTTCTTGTACAATGGTTTCACTGTAAGAGAGCAAAGGCAAAAGCCAAAAAATGCAAGAATGTGGAAGAACATGCCTGGGAGCTTTCAAGAGCCAAGCTAGTAAGCAATGCTTCACTTTAGTTCAGGTCCTACTATTGATTAGAACCAAAACCTGCTTATTCTGCCAGCTAATCCCCATTCTCCTTAAGGACCACCATGACAGTTTGCCTGCAAAAGAGCAACAGATAGATCTTTACTCAGTTCAGGAAATGATCATCCACAGACAACTTGCTTGCTAATATCTTGCAACAAAGCAAGGACTCTCAAATGTATTGGATGGCAAATTAGAAGCTGTCCCTGGATTCCAAATTCCACTCTATAGTAAGTCCCCTACATACAGATGAGTTCAGTTCTGAGGGCGTATTCATAAGTCAATTTGTTCATAAGCCCAACAAAGTCAGCCTAGGTACCCAATTAGCACAATTGGCTATAGAGTACTTTACTGTAATGAGTTTATAATATTTTTCACACAAATAATACATAAAAAACAAACACACAAAAATAAAGGATACATTTTTAATCTTACAATACAGTACCTTGATAAGTACAGCAGTGGGCATACAGGGACTGACAGGCAGTGAACAAGCAAGAGTTACTGACTGGCGGAGGGAGGAGAAGTGGTGGATGGCAGAGCTAAAGGATCTTCAGCAATAAGAAATACAGCTACATAACGTAACAACTGCTTTTATGCTTGCCTTCAGATATATTGTGGATTTGATAGATACTGTAGTATATTCTATACAGTACTGTACAGTAAAGCACACAAAAGCACAACCACTTGTAGAGGATGCATGCATGTGACAATGTACCCCAGACATGTGAACTAACGCACGTGACTGTTGGCAACTTGAAGGTTCATATGTAGGGGACTCACAGTAATAAGATTCTTGCCAAGCAGAAACTGACTCTAAAGTTTCCTCTTTTTATGGTATATTATGAACTGAATGCATTTTTCCGTTGCAAAATTCCTAGGTGAAAGTTCTAACCCCTACCAGGAGATAGGGACATCAGGAGGTAATTAGATTTGTTATGTATTAATGCTTGAAATTGGTGTCTTTTTAAAATATAAATTTATTTATTTTAATTGGAGGTTAATTACTTTATAATGTTGTATTGGTTTTGCCATACATCAACATGAATCCACCACAGGTATACACGTGTTCCCCATCCTGAACCTCCCTCCCTTCTCCCTCTCCATACCATCCCTCTGGGTCATCTCAGTACACCAGCCCCAAGCATCCAGTATCATGCATCTAACCTGGACTGGCGATTCATTTCATATATGATATTATACATGTTCAATGCCATTCTCCCAAATCATCCTACAGAGTCCAAAAGACTATTCTATACATCTGTGTCTCTTTTGCTCTCTTGCATACAGGGTTATCATTACCATCTTTCTAAATTCCATATATATGTATTAGTATACTGTATTATTGTTTTTCTTTCTGGCTTACTTCACTCTGTTTAATAGGTTCCAGTTTCATCTACCTCATCAGAACTGATTCGAATGTATTATTTATAATGGCTGAATAATACTCCATTGTGTATATGTACCACAGCTTTCTTATCCATTCATCTGCTGATGGACAACTAGGTTGCTTCCATGTCCTGGCTATTATAAACAGTGCTGTGAGGAACATTGGGGTACGTGTGTCTCTTTCAATTCTGATTTCCTCAGTGTGTATGCCCAGCAGTGGGATTGCTGGGTCATAAGGCAGTTCCATTTCCAGTTTTTTAAGGAATCTCCACACTATTCTCCTATGGAGAATGGTGGCTGTACTAGTGGCTGTACTAGTTTGCATTCCCACCAACAGTGTAAGAGGGTTCCTTTTTCTTCACACCCTCTCCAGATGTCTTTTATTTTTATTATTTATATGTTTGGATGAACTGTGTGGCATGTGGAATCTTAGTTCCCTAACCACAGATTCAACCTGGGCCCCCTGCCTTAGGAACACAGTGTCTTAAGCAGTGGACCATCAGGAAGTCCTGGTAATTTGGCTTAGATGAGGTCATGAGAGTGGAGCCTCCATTATGGATTCGTGTATTTATAAGACAGCACACACACAAAGAAGAGAGTTTGCATGCTCTTCCTCTCTCCATGAACACACACCTAAGGGAGGCCATATGAGCACACACAGAGAAGGCAACAGTCTACAGGCAGGAACTGGAACTTCATCAGCAACCACATCTGCTAGCACCTTGATTTTGGACTTTCCAGCTTCTAGAACTGTGAGAAATAAACATCTGTTGTTTGTCAGTTCAGTTCAGTTCAGACACTATAAACCCATGCTCATTACAAACATTTTTTAAACCTTGTTTAAAATGATGGCAGATGTATTCTCTTTCAATGCAAAATCATGAATATGTGGCTTTTGCTAATTTTCTTGGTGACTTGATTTTATTTCTTTTACAACTTGTCCATAGCTGTACCCAACTGGAAGAGAAATTTGAATGTGCTAATTATGTTCACAAACTAGAGAAAAACAGTCACACTCATCTCACAAGCTAGCAAAGTAATGATCAAAATTCTCCAAGACAGGTTTCAGCAATACGCAAACCATGAACTTCCAGATGTCCAACGTGGTTTAAGAAAAGGCAGAGGAAACAGAGATCAAATTGCCAACATCCACTGGATCATGGAAAAAGCAAAAGAGTTCCAGAAAACCATCTATTTCTGCTTTATTGACTATGCCAAAGCTGTTGACCATGTGGATCACAATGAACTGTGGAAAATTTTGAAAGAGATGAGAATACCAGACTACCTGACCTGCCTCTTGAGAAATCTATATGCAGGTCAGGAAGCAACAGTTAGAACTGAACATGGAACAACAGACTGGTTCCAAATAGGAAAAGGAATACGTCAAGACTGTCTATTGTCACCCTGCTTATTTAACTTATATGCAGAGTGCATCATGAGAAACGCTAGGCTGGGAGAAGCAGAAGCTGGAATCAAGATTGCTGGGAGAAATATCAATAACCTCAGATATGCAGATGATACCACCTTTATGGCAGAAAGTGAAGAGGAACTAAAAAGCCTCTTGATGAAAGTGAAGGAGGAGAGTGAAAAAGTTGACTTAAAGCTCAACATTCAGAAAACGAAGATCATGGCATCCGGTCCCATCATTTCATGGGAAATAGATGGGGAAACAGTGGAAACAGTGTCAGACTTCATTTTCTGGGGCTCCAAAATCACTACAGATGGTGACAGCAGCCATGAAATTAAAAGACGCTTACTCCTTGGAAGAAAAGTTATGACCAACCTAAACAGCATATTCAGAAGCAGAGACATTACTTTGCTGACTAAGGTCCATCTAGTCAAGGCTATGGTTTTTCCTGTGGTCATGTATGGATGTGAGAGTTGGACTGTGAGGAAAACTGAGCACCAAAGAATTGATGCTTCGAACTGTGGTGTTGGAGAAGGCTCTTGAGAGTCCCTTGGACTGCAAGGAGATCCAACTAGTCCATTTTAAAGGAGATCAGCCCTGGGTTTTCTTTGGAAGGAATGATGCTAAAGCTGAAACTCCAGTACTTTGGCCACCTCATGTGAAGAGTTGACTCATTGGAAAAGACTCTGATGCTAGGAGGGATTGGGGGCAGGAGGAGAAGGGGATAACAGAAGATGAGATGGCTGGATGGCATCACTGACTTGATGGATGTGAGTCTGAGTGAATTCCGGGAGTTAATGATGGACAAGGAGGCCTGGAGTGCTGCCGAATCATGGGGTTGCAAAGAGTCAGACACGACTGAGTGACTGAACTGAACTGACTGAAACAGCTCTGCCACATAAATTACAGATGTACTGTTAAGAGATAATGTTTATTTATTTCAACAATATTTATAACAGGAAGATCTTCAAACAAGTCAAAGGCCAAATGCAACAATATTCCTGTCCTTATTATCTTTCAGCAGCATTTGAAACTGTCAAATGTTTTCTTCCCTTGAACTGTCCTTTGTCTTGACCTCTGTGAAAAGTCATTGTCTTTATTTTCTTTCCCCTCAGGTTCTTAGTAGTCTCCTCTTCCTTTGCCCATTTGTCAAAGTTGGATACTGGCCTCAGCATTCTTTTCATATGGATTATTCTTCATGCACAATTCAGTCAACTCTTTTGATTTTAATCATTGTTCAAATCCTGATGATTTTCAGATAGTTTTTTCAACTCAGATATATTTCCAGAGTTTTGGATGTGCATGCACATATGCTAAGTCACTTCAGTCATGTATAGTTATTTGCAACCCTATGGATTATAAGCTGCCAGGTTTCTCTGTTTATGAGATTCTCCAGGCAAGAATAGTGGGGTGGGTTGCCATGCCTTCCTCCAGGGGATTTTCCAGACCTAGATATTGGACCCATCTCCTGCATCTCCTGCACTGTAGGTAGATTCCTTACTGGTGAACCACCAGGAAAGACCGAGTTTTGGACACACGTCTTCAATTCTCCGGTAGACAAATGTGGAAGTTCCCAGGCAATCAGTCTTTTGAATGAAGAAATAAAGATGATCTTTTTCTCCATGCTACTAATTGAAATCCTTTTCTGACGTCTTTGATCTTTCTTAATTTTTCTCAAGATGGAAACTTAAGCACCACCCTCACTTTTCTTCATTATTGGTCTTCTTAGTTAATCAAGCTCAAATCCAATCAGTCTAACCTCACAGTTGCCTTTGGAGTTATATTCATTTTCCCACTCATAATGCTGTTGGCTTAATTCTGTTTAATTCACCGCTATCTTTATTAAGGCCTATAGACAACTCAATTGGTCTTCATCCTAAATTTTTTACCTCTTATTTTTGACTTTTACACTATAATCAGAATATTATCTTTAAGGGAATTGTGACCAAGATGGTGGAGTAGAAAGACTCTGATCTTCTAAACTATGAACAGACTGACTCTGGTAAATTGAATCAGTAATAATAACTCCTAAGTAATAAAAATCTAAGACCAGATGACTTTATGAATGAATTCTATCAAACATTAAAGAAGAATTAAAACCTATCCTTCTCAAACTATTCCAAAAAATTAAACAGAATGGAAAGCCTCTGAACTTATTTCATAAGACCAGCATTATCTTGATATCAAAATATAATAAAGATACCACACACACAAAAATGTATGGACCAATATCACTGATAAACATGAATATAAAGATATTTTTTTAAAAATTAGCAAACCAAATTCAATAGTACGTCAAGAGGATCATACACCGTGTGAGTGAAGTGAAATTACTCAGTTGTGTCTGATTCTTTGTGACCCGATGGACTGTAACCTTCCAGGCTCCTCCATCCATGGAATTTTCCAGTCAAGATTACTGGAGTGGGTTGCCATTTCCTTCTCCAGGGGACCTTCCTGACCCAGGGATCAAACTTAGGTCTCCCACATTGCAGGCAGACTCTTTACCATCTGAGTCACCAGGGAATCCCCATAAATCATGATCAAATGGTAATTATTGCAGGGAATGCAAGGATGTTTTGAGAAATACAGATCAATCGGTGTGACACACAATAAAAAATTAAGGAATAAAATGTACATACTATCTCAATAGATGCAGGAAAATATTTTGATCCTTCCTGACCCAGGGATCAACTTAGGTCTCCCACATTGCAGGCAGACTCTTTACCATCTGAGTCACCAGGGAATCCCCATAAATCATGATCAAATGGTAATTATTGCAGGGAATGCAAGGATGTTTTGAGAAATACAGATCAATCGGTGTGACACACAATAAAAAATTAAGGAATAAAATGTACATACTATCTCAATAGATGCAGGAAAATATTTTGACAAAATTCAGCATATATTTATGATAAAAACTTTCAAGATAGTTAAGTATGGAAGGACCATGCATGCATGCATGCTCAGACACTTTAGTCATGTCTGTTTGCGAACCCGTGGACTACAGCTGACCAGTCTCCTCTGCCCATGGGATTCTTCAAGCAAGAATACTGGAATGGGTTGCCATTTCCTCCTCTAAGGAATGTTCCTGATGCAGGGATTGAACCTGCATCTCCTGCTTCTCCTGCACTGCAGGCAGACCTTTTAAAACTTAGCCACAGGGAAGCCCCATAAAGGGAACATACCTCAACATATTAAAGGCTATATGTGAGAAAACCACAGACAACATAATACTCACTGATGAAAAGCTGAAAGTATTTCCTCTAGAATCAGAAACAAGACTAGGATACTCACTCTTGCCTTCTTTATGCTTCATAATGTAGAAAGTCTTAGCTATAGAAATCAGGCAAGAAAAACTAACAAAAAGAATTCAAACTGGAAAAGAAAAAGTAAAACCTTCACTGCTTGAAGACGGCATGATATTATGTATACAAATTCCTAATGGTAACACCAAAAAAGCTAGTAAAAATAATAAATGAATGTAATAAAGTTGCACAATACAAAACTAATATACAGAAACCTGTTGTGTAACCATACAATAATAACAAATGGTCAGAGAGAGAAATTAAGAAAACAATCTCAATTAATCTCAGTTCAACAAACAATTAAGACTACAATCACAGCCAAAAATAAAATAAAATACCTAAGAATAATCTAACCAAGGAAGTAAAAGACTTGTACTCTAAAAAGTGTAAAACTAATAAAGAAATTGAAGACAACGCAAACAAATGTAAAATATATATTATACTCA